>JAAGKR010001152.1:0-38949 GCA_011419295.1 Clarias macrocephalus
TTCAAAATAGAAAAAATATATATCAGATTCCTTATAATGAAAGAATATCTGTGGACCCAGACTTTTGGGTCACCTTGTAAGTGCTTCCTGTTGAACGTTTTTCAACTTACAAACCAACAGGTGAAAAATAGAAATTATAACTTTGCTGTAACATATGCTAACATATTTTCTTTACGGTAACATATGATTTCAGCACTCAGCTAGTGACAGCAAATTAAATGACTGAAAGTCAAGAGCAAAGTATATTATATTCATAAAAAAAATTTTATTAAATGGTTATTGTAATAATTTGCTTCAGTGTGTGAAGATGAGGATTTTTACTTAATAAATGAGCCTGTGGAGACAGATAGTAAACATTTAAATGTAGAGGTCAGCCCCCTGGAGAGACTACAAAAGCGGTTGTGTTGCCAAAGTATTTGGCACTATGTCTGCAGCTGTAGTGCCTTGTTTAGCACAGAGCATCTCTTCTTGCACTACTGTCACTCAGTCATAGGACAGGTGCCTTAGCTCCACAGCAAACACATAATCTCAACCTACACAGCAGCAATACCAATGTTTCTGTTTCACTTATGCATTTATTATATATTACACCTAAACGTACACCTCTACTGTTCATTGGTTGACTATGAATTGATTAAATCATATTTAGGCACAACAATATAATTCATATCAGTCTCAGATCTCAAAAAGTGAGCAAAAAGTACCTAAATCTTTGACATTTGCTTACTATATACTTCCATACGAAAAGCTAATATAATTAGTTTTAACTTCTTTCAGATAGTTTATTCAAATGATGTAGATTAGTAGTTGGATCAGTTTTGATATCATACCTCAAATTACACACCATTTTGTTGAGAAAATTTTATTAATAGACTAAAGTGAATTTAATTTCCATATGTATGTGCTAGATTTGAGCTTGTTTGTGATTGGATCTCAAACTAGGATTGAATAGGATTTAAACATACTGAACATGCTGAACATATTGGCCTGATATTATTAGAGCGTGATGTGTTAAACAGACACGTTCAGCTGCAGTTGTACTCTGGCGGGCTAATTTGGCTAACTCAATTAGCGTTAGACAAAACGCTAGTTGTTTGTTACACTACATTTTGTTCAGGTTTGGCTAAGTTTTTTTTTTTTTTTTTAATAAAGGTTTGAAATAAAATTAAGCATAAAATTAAATACTGAAACTCCATCTGTGGTAAAACTACAAATTAAAACAGAACACAAACTAGTTTACCATATGCTACGTAGTCTGAGTATCATTCATATGTGTTGTGAGCAAACACTGTTGTATCATGTAGTACAATGTTCATGCCGAAAACTGGTGAACACATGTCTCTATTTTAGACTCTGAGTCAGTCTGAGGCTGACACACAAGGTGACATTTTTCCAGTGTGGCTTCTCACATTTTGTAATTGTAGAGTACCATGTATCAAATAACATAACATAACCAGGGTAGTGAAGGAATGGTGGACTTGTAATTTATACATACACCAGGGCTTGCCCTTTTAAAAGTGTAGATGTGTTCATTTAGTTTCTTTATATCTTTGACCAATACTATTAGAATGATTAGTTTAAAACATCACTATAGTTAAGTGTTTAAACAATACATGTTAGATATAGCAGTTTTGAACAATCTGTGCAATGTTCATGATGTTTCTGTTGTACTGATACAACTGTAATCGTGTGTATGTTCTACAGAGAATAACTGGAACACTTGCACTGTCAGTGTTCACAGCAGTTTTGGGCTCACTTCAGTTTGGATACAATATCGGAGTCATCAATGCTCCTCAGAAGGTAATTCCTTGATATCTTGATATGACATAGTTTTTAAATAAATTAAATTTAGTGATCCAAGAGGTCACTATGTAAATAGTCACTGCTTCTACATTTTGCTCCATGCCATGCATTAATAGAGATGTTATTATATTAGTAATGCTTAATTATTCATTTTGCTTAATTAATATGGCTGATTTCATACATGTTAAAAATCAAATAAAGTCTTTAACACTGTCTAGGACTTCTTAATGAGTAGAATTTAGAAAGTGACACTTTTCACTTTATCACATGAATGATCAGGCTAGATCAGTGCTTAGTCCTATAAGAACTCGTCAGTTGCTAAATCTATATTAGTGACATTCTAGAGATAAAGTGCAATGCGTTCAATTGATTCTGTGTCTTGAGGGTGCATAGATCGGAAAACTCTTTTATATTTTTTCAGAATCATACAAACACTTAGAAAGTAGCATATGTGAAACGACTGGGCTTTGGTATAACAAAGGGATCAGAGCAATTTTATCACTTTTAATGACTTTTAATGGTGTTTCAATGTCAGCGTCAGCTTTCTAATCAGTACACCAGACAGGGACTCCCAGTCAGCCAGCATGGTTATGATGATAATTGTTTTAGGTCTAAACTCTGGGCTAATTCCACAGTTCATTCATGTTTTTAAAAGGCATATGAGTAGATCTAACCCTGATATAATACCATCACAGCCTTAAATTACAAGTGGAGATTAAGTAGGTTTAAAATATTTGTGCTTCACAATTATTTTAATGTTTAAAGAGGTCTTTAAGGATGTACAATTATGATATTATTGTATTATCAGATAATTTCTTGTTATGGCCTTAAATGTTATGTTTTTTTGTATGCCAACTCAAGTGTTATAAATGAAAGTTAAAAAATATAATTCTGTTATAGTTATATTTACAAATCTAAATTTACTAATAACAAGCATTAATTTATAATATTAAAAGCTTTGAGGCCAGTGAAGGCATACAAAAAGGAATAAGTAATAAAACACCTGGGATTGCAATGAAAAAAAAAAAAAAAAACTAAACAATGAATAGGCAGGAGCTTGTATTATCAACACTACAGTGTTATGTGGTAACAGACACCAGAAATATCCCCCAACTGTCTACATGCATGTAACCCTCAAGCTCAGGTGTCACATTCAGAAACATTAACCACACTGGTGTAATAGGGGAAAAAAACCTTTTGAGTTGTTTGAATCAGGTGAATAATGCATATATATATATATATATATATATATATATATATATATATATATATATATATATATATATATATATATATCATTTATTTAACAGATAAACAGGTGCATATCAATAAATTAGAATATTATTAGAATAGAATATTATTATGCTGTAGATTCATTACACACAGACTGATGTATTACACGTTTTTATTTCTTTGAATTTTAATGATTAAGGCTTACGGCCAATGTAGCCCAAAATTTAGTATCACAGAAAACACAGAACACAGAAATGTTGGACTACTGAAAAGTATGAACACGTACTCCTCTCAATACTTGGCTGGGGCGCACTTTGTATGAATTACTGCAGCAATGCGGTGTGGCATGGAGGCGATCAGTCTGTGCCGCTGCTGAAGTGTTATGGAAGCCCAGGTTGCTCTGATACTGGCCTTCAGCTGTTCTGTATTGTTGGGTATAGTGCCTTGCATCATCCTCTTCATATTACCCCATAGATTGTCTATGGAGTGTCTATTTTCAATGATATTCTAATTTTGTTGACATGCACCTGTATATTTATAAATGCATAACAAATTGTAGTGTTCAGCAAATATGAAGCAGAACAAGTTACTCTAGGTTGAGAACACTGTTATACTGTATACATTGTCTTCATAAGAATTACATGGGTGCACTTTTTTTTATAAGCACCTGATATTTTTTTTTTATCACCATAAATAGTTTTATATTTTAACTGATATATCCTTTGTATAGTTTATACATTTCCACATTTATACTCTTTACTTTATGCGACGAGTAACTGGCAAACTCATATATGTAATCAGCTTTGTTTCTGTAGTAGTTCTGTAGGATTTCATCCGTTTCTCACATCTCAATTGAAATGTTGAAAATGTTAAAATGTTGGCTCACTTTTCTGCATCGCTTAAGGGATGTTTGAGGGAATTTGCTTATGCACAGCTTTTCTAAGATCCTGCTACAGCATCAGTGAGGGTTGAAGTCTGGCAATTGCACCAGTATAATTTGTTTCTTCCTTAGCCATTCAAATGCTGATTTGCTGATGTGCTTGGAAACATTGTCCTGCTTTTTGACACAATTTCAGCTCAGTTTGAGCTGCTGGATGATAGTATTCACGGTATAATACATGGAGTTCATCCATGTCATTGATGACTGCAAGTTTCCTGGTCCTATGGTTGTAAAACACACAATACACTCTTATCCTGTCACTTTCCTAAAGGAAATATTCAGACTATTAACACAGTACAATTTTTTTGTCTATGTCTTCTAACCTGGTTTATCCACATCTTTTTTTTTTCCTTTTTCTGCTCAGATTATTGAGAATGAGTATAATGCAACATGGATATACCGTTACTCAAATTCCATTCCTGAGTCCACACTCACGTCTCTCTGGTCCCTCTCAGTAGCCATCTTCTCAATCGGAGGCATGCTCTCGTCTTTCTGCGTTGGGATCATCTCAGAGTGGCTCGGCAGGTGAGATGGCACTCTTGTGTTAGAAGTTACAAGCACCATTGGACTTTTTCTAGAGACTGTGAGAAGAGAAAGCCATGCTTATTTATTCAATCATTCATCTTCAGTGGCTGCTTCATAGTTGAGCAGGGTCATTCAACTGTTTATAGAAATGCAAAAGCTGTCCAGTATCAATTGGACACCATCTGCAGCTAGTGAAGCCATCTAGTGATAAATCATTAATACTACAAACTTATGTCAGATTAATAAAGCCTATATTGTTAATATCTATAATAATGCATTAAATTCCTTATTTATGTATTATTGTATTGTTTTTATAACAAATAACTGTCTTTATTATTGAGTTAGTATTGAGTTATTCTTAAAATTCAAATGAACAAATGTGTATTTTGCAGTTATATAAATATTATTTTACCAGGTATTAATTACATTTTAAAATGACAAATCTGTTACATTTTGCATCCAATAAATAAGCTCCAGGGAAACAACATATTCATGCAAATATGCCTAAAGGAACTCTAGAAATTTAAGTAATCAAAGTATAAATCATCTTAATATGCTTGTTGAAAAACGTGTGTCTTCAGAATAAATAGTTTTCACAACATTAAACGCTTGTGGACGTACAGTAACTAAGTAATCAACAATTCTTCCATCAGTTGTTTAACTTGCTTGTAGGTCACATTGCTTCAGGACACATTTATATCAGTAAGACAATTTTTGCTAAATTATACCAAGTCAATTTCGTGTAAGTTAAACTTAATGAAGCACAGAAACCCGAACAATCTACATGCTGGCATGTTAGGGAGTTTTAGCTCAACGTTGTCAATTCTGATCGATTGATTTTTGTAAAGCTTGCATTGTGACTATGTCTAACGTTAAAATCATTATAGATAGAAACCATTCATTGGCATTCAGCTTGCTGTTCATGAAATGCAAAGGACAAATTATGGAGAAACATGGAGAACAGCCCTCACAAACAAAGCAAGGAGCTCCGGCTTGATCTGATCCTGAATATACTAGAATATTTACTGTGTGATGACGAACACATCTGAAGTAATGTACTGTATACATAGAGAGGCTTACAGTTTACTGGGTTTTATATGATTGTGTGTTGTGTGTTTTAAAAGGAGGAAAGCCATGCTCATCAATAATCTCCTGGCTTTCATTGGAGGAGGCTTGATGGCTCTGTCTAAACTCAGTAAATCATTTGAGATGATGATTTTAGGACGCTTTACGATTGGAGCATACTGTGGTAGGTACTTTAGTAAAATTACGTGGAAATTATTTAAGAATAAACACTGTTTACATGGTTTTAAAGGTATTGGCAATTTCACAAACCATGAAATCAGGTTATGTTTTATATAATATATGTTTATGTTTACATGAAAACCATTTTCTTAGTAGGGAACAACTGTATACTGTTTATAATAGCAATACAATTTTAACTTGTTTGGGATTTAAGTGCTAATCAGTCATTTTTTTTCTTCATTAAGAATGCCCTTCTCAATACAATTTCAGCAATTGCTTCAGATATCTATATCTATATATCCTATTTTAATATGACTTTATCCAGGATAGTATAATATTATGCTTGTTTTCAGAAATAAAAGACTTAAGCCATTCTGACACACAGCACTTTTGGAAATGAATAAATTGTATATAAACGGTTTGATGTGTTATCAGGGCTGGCATCAGGGCTGGTTCCCATGTATGTGGGTGAAATATCACCCACCAGTCTGAGAGGAGCTCTGGGCACACTACACCAGTTAGCCATAGTCACTGGCATTCTCATTGCACAGGTAAACTTATAATCAATTTACTGCCGAAGGTCAGAGGTGGCAGAAGTACACAAAGACTCAAGTAAAACTACTTGCCTTATAATATACTGCACTACGAGTTATACTAAATACATGCTTTAAAATGTACTACCAAAGTACAAGTAGTTCACAAACAATGTATGGATATCTATCGGGCCGAGTTACTCATAAACAGTATTTTAATCTATTTCAAACACAATTGAAGTTGCTGCTGTTGATACCATGAATGTGCAAGTCTAGTTGAGATTGAATGCAATAAGATTTAACATTAATTAAACAAACGGTTTGCAGCATTGTTAGCAACTGTCATCACTTTCGTATCCCCCACACTGGGTGGGATCTGTTGCCCAGGTAATCGTCAATCACTTTGGTGCGTTAACCGATCTGTGTTTTCATAATGACCTGCCAGTCATTTCTGTAACCTAGGACTGCTTGGACTGGTGGAATTGTTTCGTTCCTCACCTCTGGGGTGCAGCTCAGTGGTGATATGGACAGTGTAAACGCTTAAAGTATGTTTAGATAAAAATGTAAATAATGGGTCTCTATTTAAAACATAGGGACCAAAGCTACCAGTTTTTCATAAAAAATGGTAGTAATGTTAGTGATTAGAAGTGCCACATATGGAAAATACTCAAATACACCGAAAAGTACTTAAGTTCAGTAATGGAGTAGTTGTATTTTGTGACTTGCCACCTCTGTCAAAGGCACATAACTCCACGTTATTTATGCCTTCAAGAGTTTTAATTTTAACTTTAGACGAACATGACAATAATGCCATATCTTGTAATGTAAGGATTTTTTTCTGTTCAGGTTTTAGGTCTGGAAACATTGCTGGGCAGTGAAGATTTATGGCCTGTGTTATTAGGCATTACAGTGATCCCTACAGTCCTACAGATGGCATTGTTGCCATTCTGTCCAGAAAGTCCTCGCTTCCTTTACATTGTCCGCTGCCAGGAGCACCATGCCAAAAGTGGTAAATCACACAGTGCTAAAAGCAAGTCTCCACATGTTCAAAAGCTGTACTAAGAACAACTTCAGTAAAACATATATACACACACATGCATCCATTTGTCAAAAGGAAGTACAATGAATACGGACATCATACATAAGACACCTTCAGAACATTAAAACCTATAATAATAATAATAATAATAATAAAGACTAGACTATATTCCTTTTTATATTTTAGAATAAAAATATTTTAAAGGTTTATGAAATATATTTGTAGTAAGGAAGAAAATGATCTTGGTTCAAATCAATTTAATTACATCTATATATTGGGTCAATTTATTACATCTATATACACTTTATACCCTGTTCAGAGTGATATAAAGTGTCTAATAACTTCTTGGCCTCTTGAAAACTGCTTTAACTTCATTCATATCCTCCGAGCAGCCAATTTCTCGTGACATACACTGCCACACCCAGTAAGAACATTTTTGGTTAAACTTCAAAAACAGAAACAGGTATTATAAGTGGAAATGGCTGGAGCACATTCTGCATGTTTGTTTTATACACTGTCTAATTTCAACTTTAAGAGAGATATATGTGAACTCAAGATAGTACTCAAAGTATTATTTAAAATTCCATTTATCTGAGGGGGGAACACACATTTTTTATATGCCAATTGTGTCTCTACATGTTCAGGTCTGGAGATTAAAAGATTCATGTCAAACCATTTTAAAAATAAATATAGTTTCAAGCAACAATGAGTGGGCCCAAAGCATTTACATCCAGGCATTTGCCATAAATTTAGAAGATTTATGATTAGACCTCCAAAAGCCTGAGATGCTGGGAATAAAGCATCACACTGTGATGTCACTCAAAATGATGTCATTCAATGTGATGTCACCCAATGTGATATCACTCAATACAATGTCACACAGAAAGTTATTAAGCATATAATCTTATTATATATCATAAGATTCCTCCAAAGTTTTGCATCCTCAGTGTATTGAGATCACAGAGGCCCATTTTGTTGGCAAACGTATAAATCCCCTAGGAGGAGTACATCCAAATAAACTAACTTCCTGTTGAGTAGAGCCCATGACATGCAATTTGAAAGTTGGTTAGCTCAATGAGATCTAAATATGTACTGGACTTCGTGTGCATATGTGCAAGTGTATATAAGCTATGCAGCAAAATCTCGTGTGAGAGCCACGACCCAAAATAACTGACTTCCTTAGAGTAGAGCCAATGACAAGCAATGCGAAAGCTGTTCAGCTCAATGAGATGTAAATGTCTACTGGGTTTCGTGTGCCTTTGTGCAAGTGTGTATGAGCTATCCAGCAAAATCTCTATGATTTTTCCAATGGCAGCAGGTTCCATGAATTTTTGAGCATGTTAAGATCCCCAAAAAGCCCTGGATGCTGGAAAAAATCCTTAGAAAAACAAGAGGGCACTCACACACTATAACGACATACGGTTGATGTGCTTGGGCCTTAATTTTGTCTTTGGGCTGCTGTCTTATCAGAGGAGACAACTTTCGAATTTTCATTATTTTTAATTTTTTTATTTAAAAATTTAAACTAGTCACTTTCAACTGTTTCATCTTAGAACCCATAGCAAAAAATTTTTTACTTGACTATAAATATTCAAATCACACGGTGAGATGGTAAAATAACAATAGAATTGATCTAACTATATTTTTATTGCTACATCTTCATTTATTATGGCAATACATATTTTCTTGAAAACTTTGCCCTGTTGTTACATACAGTTGTCATGGTCATAGCTATTTTTCAAACTTTTTTTCTTTCTACAAAAACAGAAGGAATCTAATCTCTATGGTTACATTATAGATACATCATATATTTAGTCATATTTATTACTGTGATTGCCCTGGGATGGACTGTCACTCCATCCAAGGTGTACCCTGTCTAGAGCCCTGAGTCTTCTGTGGTATGCTCCAGGACTCCTGTGACCCTGTATAGGATAAGCAGTATAGCGAGTGAGTGAGTGAGTAAGTGAGTGTGAGTATTATTATAATTTATTAATGTATTTCCTGGCTGATATAATTTATCAACCAGGAATCCCTTTGATAAGAAGTGAATGGCAGTGTACGAGTTCCTTAGTATCATATGACTACAGAAGCATCTCTAAACAAATCAGGTCACTGTTTGCTTTCTGGACAAACAGTGCAAGGTCTTATTAATATTTTTATTTGTTACTACATGATTTAGCCTTTTCCCTAGTAGCATTACAGTAGCGTTTCCTGAGTATGGTATTTGTTTTACCCAGGCCTGAGGCGTCTGACTGGACGGATGGAGGTGAGTGATGACCTGGCAGAGATGAAGGAGGAGAAGAGAAGGATGGACATGGAGAGGAAGGTGTCTATTGTAGAGCTTTTCCGCTCACCGCTCTACAGACAGCCCATCATCATATCCATCCTGTTGCAACTCTCCCAACAACTGTCAGGAATTAATGCTGTGAGTAATCAGAATACAGTGGAACCTCTGATCGCGAGTAATCCGGTTTTCGAGCAAAAATTTGTAATAAATTTTGTCTTGAAAAACGAGCGAGTCTTGATATCGCCGAGCGCCACGTGATCACAACTGAGTCAATGGTTAGTCTCTCTCGCGCGTGTGTGCTGCAGAAATGTTGGTAATCGTCTCAGTGCGTGTGCGTCACTCGTATAGTCAACATCCATGCACGTGTGTACTGTTTTCTATAATACTGTGACTGCATGTGTGCATGTAAAGCATCTTTTATTTTGTGTCTTGTATTAGGTTAATTTGTTTTATCTTCACTTCATATTTTGTTTAATTAATTTTTTTTTATATTTTTGGGTTGTGGAACGAATCGTCTGAGTTTCTATTATTTCTTATGGGAGAAATTTGCATTGATATACGAGCATTTTGATATACTGTGCAAGCATAGTCCTGGAACGAATTATGCCCACAATCCAAGATTCCACCGTAACTGCTTTAGAAGGACACGTCTTTTTGATAATAGAGACTTTAACAGTGAGCTAGCCAATTGGAATGCTCTTCTCATAATCTTGTATTTAATATTTCACTTTATCCATGATGTCAGTTGCTTTGTAGGAAAGCCCTTGGTGTCAGGGAGTTTTCAAAATTGTATACCATATACAATATAATTCTGAAAAATGCAGTCTCTCTTGTATGTCAACCTCACTAAATAGCATTTTAAAGTGTAATTAGAACTGAAACAAGATAATTATTTAAATATTTCCACTTTGACCAGGACACTGATGTATTGTGGGAATTTGACAGCTGGTATCTGAATATTAAATTAAGCCATTAGTGTTGATTTCACTCTGTCAAGTGGATATACAATGTATAACCAAAGGGTTATGGAAACCTGAGCATCACACCCATATGTAGTTCTTTCTCAAAATGTTGCCACAAAGCACAGAATTAAACAGGAGATATGTGTAATGTAGCATTACAGTTTTTTTTCCCTGAAAAGAGGCTCAAATCTGTTCCAGCATGACAATACCCCTGTATACAAGGCAAACCCTGCCCTCTACCCTACTCAACACCTTTGGGATAAACTGTAACATTGATTGATATTGCATAAATTGAAACTACAGGACTCCTATTCACACTAATTCTCTTGTACCTGAATTAACAAAAATCCCCACAGCCAAACTCCAACATCTAGTGGAAAGCTTTCCCCGAAGAGTGAAGATTATGAAAACATGGATAAAACCTGGAATGGAAGGTTTAACAAGCACAAACAGCAGGGTAGTGATCAGGTGTCCACATACTTTTGGACATATAGCGACCTTCAACATGATCAAGTCCTGACATTCACACTATATGAGAAAATCACACTTGCCTTGGCAAGTTTTGGAAATTTAATAGGTATAATTAAAAAGTAAATAAAAAAAAACAATTCCACCTCATTTTGGTAAAAAAAAAAAAAGTCAAGACATTTTTATGATACACAGTGTGAATCACTGTACTGTCTGTACCTTAAAAGCTACCAGCAAAATAGTTAGAAATATAAATAGGAAAGAAAGTGACAACAGTCCCAGAATTATACTCTTAGTCTTAGAGCTCTCCAAAATGCGTCTTTAATTTTCCAACTAAAATACAGCTCAGGTTTCTTTGTTTCACTCCTTTTCCAAATCCGCTGGTTCTGTGTCTGTAGTTTTAAATAAACTGCCCCAGAACAGTTCTTTGAGGAAGTGCATTTTCTTAGCCAATCAGAATGACTGGAAACTTTCATGTTTCGACTGCTAATTGCTAAAATCAAACCTAGGCATTCTGACAGGATTAAGATCACTAGGTTAGCCTTTAGCAGTAGGCTACAACATGCAAGGCTAGCCTTATTTGCTATAGCTTTTTAAATGGCAAATTAAGTGGCAATGGCAGAGCAGGAGAGTGTTGAGCAGAGCTGAGTTTCTTGGTATATGAGGTCATGATGGGAAAAAAAAAATCTGATTTGCTTGTTTAAGTCCCAGCCAGTACAAATATGGAAAAAGGACAAACAGCAGGGAATGTTTTTTTTTTCCCTCAAGTGTTTTTATGTCGATTCAAACTTGAGACCCATCTGAATGTCTCAACATGAGTAAAATCGAATTTTGCTCGTTATTGGTTCTCTTTAATGACTTACAGCAAAATATTAGCAGCTAATCAACTGCTTTTATTCAGAGATTGAACTTGTTATAAATAGATTGCTGATATCTGTGATATCTCAGTAAATTGTATTTTAACAACTTTTCCTGTTATTATTGAACAATCATATTTACAGACCCTAATAGCCATAACAATTAGCTAAATATAGTGTATATATGATTGCTGGGATTATTACTTATAAACCTTCACAACCTACTAATACTAATATATTTGCTTTTATCTGCAGATTTTCTACTACTCAACCAGCATATTCCAGAAGGCTGGAGTGGAGAGCCCAGTGTATGCCACCATAGGTGCTGGAGTTGTGAACTGTGCCTTCACTGTGGTCTCGGTATGAACAGGCATACACATATCCCATTACTCTTTAACATCTTATCTAAGAACAAACAAGATAAGAGGGCAAAATGTCCACTGTCTGTTACTAGGTCATGGCATTTTAATGCCACTGGGTGTGGTATAAACACAGGTAGCAATGCAATATGATTTCCAGAAGTTCACAAAAGTATTCAGACCCAATTCATGGTGATTTAAGACTTGTACAGAATTAATCATACAGACACATTAACAGTCCACACTAACTGATATATAACTTGATGCTTAAATCAAAGAAGTAAAATTAATGCATTTTAAGGGATGAAGTATCCAGCAGTAAGATGAGACTAATTCAGAACAACTGAAAAAGTAAATATCAGCACTGATTTCAATACAGAACAGGAACACACCATAACATTATGGCTTCACAACATTGTATTTTATTCTGTACCAGTTTTTTATACTCAGACATGGTCACCATGTTGTCCTTTCCATTTGTTTACTCAGTGTTTCTTGGATAACTTTCAAAAATTACTCCATAGCATTGGCTAGACTACTCAAGCACATTTTTGAGGACATTTATTTATATGGAACATTCCAGGATAACTTTTTACATGCTTGGCTTACTGTCCAGCACAGAAATTAATTATTTTCGGTAGTTTTAGTAGTGGACTGAAACAAATCTTTCCAAAAATATTTGCTTGTATTCTGTTCATTGGCCTTTCAAACACACCAAGCTTTACATTGCTGTTGTAAACCTTACCAGTTTCCTGTTTCACGAGTGATCAGCCATAACACTAACACCACCACCAAGTAAACTGAATAAAATTGAATATCAATTACACTGGCGACAGGATTATGGGCACCCAATGCTCATTTATGCTCATTTATGCCAGCCCGTTCCCACAGAAAAAGCCAATGCTTGTCATGACAGAAAGGTATCAGAACAACCAGTTGGTCATAGCCTGCAGATGAGTTCAAGGCTTTTGATATGGTCTCCAAATTCCACAAATTTCAATCCGCATCAGTTGCAGCGGACAAACAAGTCCGATCCCTGACTCACCCTGCGACCCACAGCACCCATTAACCTCCCTGTGCCAGATACCACGGCACACTCCCTGTGGTCTTGTGGAGTCTGTGCACCAATGAGACAGAACTGCCCAGGTGGCACAAGGGGAACCTACACAATTTTGGGCTTAATGTTTTGCGCTTTAATGTGGCTGATCAGTGTAGATGATTATGCAGAGATGCTCAGAGACTTCAATTTTATCCTTGCTATGATTTGTAGTCTTAAGTAACTTTAAGAGTAACTTACTTTGAATACGTGTGGTCTTCATCAACACTCCATTAGATCTTAGCATATGTATAAAATATTTATTTTCTAGATTTATATTTCGCAGAGCCAGCTTAGTCATTTGGAATTCTATAGTGCAGAAGGCAACTACTGTATATATGCAATGTTTTCACAACCTGTTGTATTTGTCTATTTGTTCTTCTACGGATTAGCATAAAAAAGAAAAGGCTAAATCTTTAAAATAATTTCTACTAAACAGCTTTTCTTGGTGGAGAGGATGGGCCGGCGGACGCTACACATGCTAGGACTGGCCGGAATGTGCTTGTGTGCGGTAGTCATGACAATTGCCCTCAGCTTATTGGTTAGTACATTTATTTCCAAGTCTTTGTGCTGCAGTGGTGTTAAATGTTATTTATTTGAATTGACTAAACTATGTTTTCTTCATTAATCATTAATCATAGATTTCCTTTTCTTTATTTATGCAATTTACGGACGTACTGTACGTACGGTCTTTTTCCCTTTAACATAACTATTTTTTGGTCATCAGGAAAGCGTGCCATGGATGAGCTACATTAGCATGCTCGCCATCTTTGGCTTTGTGGCCTTCTTTGAGGTGGGCCCAGGACCCATTCCCTGGTTCTTCGTGGCTGAGCTGTTTTCGCAGGGGCCACGACCTGCAGCCATGGCTGTGGCCGGCTTTTCCAACTGGACAGCAAATTTCCTAATTGGCATGGGCTTCCAGTATATTGCTGTAAGTATAAATATGTATCATGTAAATTAAACAAACCCTTAACATGATGTCTACTTAAATTCATAAAACTCTTTTCTTTTCTCCCCTTATACTTCAGAACCTCTGTGGTCCATATGTATTCCTCATCTTTGCGGCACTCCTTCTGTTTTTCTTGATGTTCACCTTCTTTCGGGTTCCTGAAACTCGAGGAAAGACTTTCGACCAGATTTCTGCAAGTTTCAGCCACCGTTCTGATAGTATACTGGACAGGGATCTGAGCATGGAGCTAGTAAAGCCCAGTACAGAGCTGGAGGACTTGGGAGCTGACAGCTCAGAGCAGTAAGGCCCAGCAGATGGAGAGTCTGATCAAGGGATACATACCAGAACAGACACCTTACCCTCTGATGATGTTTAATGGGAGCTGAATGTATATGAACGAAGGGAGGAAGACTAAAACTATGCTGCTGCTTGTTACAATGTTTGATAAGACCGGTGTTTCAGAGAGACTTGGACTACTGCACTTTATCTGCACAACAATGGTTGCCAGTTATATTTGTATATTTTTATTTACACTGACACAGTCCGCTATTTTCCTTAATACTGACATATTCAAAAATTTCTAAGATCTTCAAAAGAACATATAACCTTTTTTTATTCTACCACAAGTATTACCTTGTCTTCGAGAAAATAAATCAGAAAGCCATGCAGATGAATTTTGTAATAGTTTTTGGGCAGTCCCATCAGAGGCTTCACTCCAACTATTGTGCTTTAAGTAGATGTTAAATATAATACTTCTGTATTTGAGGTGAGAAAAATAAAATTAATCGTTTATAGAATTAGACCAGAAAAAAGTAGGGCTTAATATGTAGAGTGATTTGACTTTTTTTTTTTTTTAATGGTAAGAGTATTAAATGGTTAAAATGTTTTGTTTGCTACAGTAATTGATTTTATGTGAGTTGATAACTGACAAGATTTTTATTATGGTATTATGAAATGGAAAAAAAACAAAGGACCTATTATTTTAGTATTTGAAGCCATGTTTAGTATATATGGCGAGTATAACATATATAAAATGTCATAGTTGATAAGTTAAGAGTAGTTTGACAATAGTGATCTGTGTGTATCATTTTTCATGTTTGCAATAAAATAGACGACAATGAGGTGTCGCATGCATCATTGATCTATTAACAGGTCATTGATTTATTTATATTGTTTTATTGAAACTGCTTGTTTTAAGATATTAACACTAATTCTATTCCTTTTGCTCATATACAGTACATTTGCAGCATTATTGCCCCTGCAACTGACAACTTCAGTAAATGTAAACTTTCATAACCTACATTAATTAGGCACCCAAAATAACTTTGTGAAAGCTTACTTTAAGATTTGACAATGAAATTAGAGGACTATTGTTCTGCATGTTTTTATAGATATTTCACTTTAATGACATTGCACATAATCCCTTCCAAAGAAATCAACAAAAAAAATGAAAAAAAAAGAAAGAAAAACGACCAGTTTGTATCTTTTATGAATAGCCTTATTGCATTTCCCCCAATATTTAGCAAATGGAAAGGGGGAATTGGAGGCATACTCTGTACACACCACCCCTCACCATGTTCATAGTTTTCCCCAAAACTTAAAGGGCCAAACTGGTTCTCATTTCAGCTGCTCACACCCATAATCACTGAATTAAAAGGGAGACGATGCAAATCTATTGGGCTTTCTGAGCAAGTCTATTTTTATATCCCCCTAAAGATATTTAAGTCCAAAATATACTAGTAACTCCTCTTTCCTCTTGCTCATCAAATGAAGAGTTCATACTAAAGAGTTCAGGCAAGAGGTATGGAGGAGGGAAGGGTAGTATGCACATCAGTTGTGGGTTTGCTGAAACACCATCCCAGCTCATCCAGAGACCTATACAAAACAAGAGACAAGAGCTTAAAATTAAATATACCATACAAAAGATTAGGAAAATTTGTGGTGCACAATGTAATAAGCAGGTTGGTTTATAGCAAAACAAAAAGTCAGGAAATTTCAACAGCAAATTCACACTCTCATCTTAATACATTTTTTTTGCTTAAATAAAAAACACTGCGAGGTGGTGCACTTTGAATAGACCAATTAAAAAATTTGAAGTGCAAGTAATATTCCTCACAGTTACGAGAGGAGTTGAAGTAAAAAGTGACTTTTGATTCTGCAGAATAACAGTTACGAGAAAAAGGAAGCACCTTTATTTCTTTATATAATCCCCTGGTGCACAAACGCATTTCACTAGTGCTTGGATACCATCAGAGAACGTTCAGTTCTCTGGAGCCATGATTGTACAGCCTGTTTTATGCCTTTAATTCCTGTAAGTTGCAAGTGATGCAGTGGGCAAAGGTCATGCATTGTCCTGCAAAAACAAAGGCAACTTCGGTGATAAAAACAGGACAATTTTCCATTAAAGGAGCTCCTTGGAGGCCAACATTGCAGCAGATGACATGAACCAGGCAGTCTAATCATAGCTCCGGTATATTAAGAACACTTTCTACCTGGATGGTGTCGAAGCACTAGTAGAACACTAGGATAAGTGCATTAATGCATCCTTTCGAAACCTTCAACACAATGACTAAATAACTGCAGTGCTTATAAATGCACTAGTAACCTTGTTTACACCGATTAAGTCTGGTCCCTGATAAAAGGACATTCAGCAGGGTTCCAAAACCATTAACATCCAATCCAGCCAATTTTACGTACAGGAGCAAGGCAAGTGGAGATGATGTTCACATTACAAACTACATTGTTCAATCCTATATTGGATTTGCATCACATGCGTATTTGACGCACATGCACATTGATTTTTGCTCGCTCATCAGGGTTTAAATGATATTGCAAGAAGAAAAACTTTGGCTGACATTAGTAGATGCACTATATCTCTAATGCCTAAATTTCTTTTTTGATTAACTTTATGGAGATGTTTGTTTGATTATTAGCAGGTCTGGTGATTAAAAGAACTACATTTAAATTACATTGATTTCAGGATAATTCTTTTAATAAATGTACAAATTCAAGTACAAAATTAAACTTAAAAAAATACTCCTGGAAGAAAAGTCGTTACAATGTTAACAGACTGTAGTCCATTTTCTAGATCAGGTGGAAGCTGCACAAAGTTGAATCAACTGCACCAGATCAAGTAATTCATCTTATACCATCCACTGCATTTTAGCTGCAGCTGTTGTATGAACGTTGCAATTCTATATGCCTTGGAACTACTGCACCAGTTTAGCTCAGAATCCCACCTCTTGCCAGGGTCGTTAGAGTTCTTCCAGGTCACAGAAGTCACACCACAGGCGTGGCATCAGGAGCCTGTAGAGAAAGAGGTTACTAGACTGCTGGAGAAAGCCACCATCCTTTGAAAAAGATTAAAAATAATAATAATAATAATAAAATAAAGCTCAATTAGTTGTAGGCACCAATAAAAATAAAATAAGAAACTAAAATATGATCTAGACTACAGACCCCTTTTGTCGATATCACAAAGTTATTGCAGCATGCAGTTGTTCTTGCTGATGTGAAACCATCGTGCACAAACCAAAGCAGTTGAGAACATGCCAATGTACTGTATAGGAAAACTATCCTACGAAATGAATGAAGCATGAAAATGTGTAATCAAATACAACATCTTCACTTCTCACCTCAGCTGCTTTTGGGGAAGCTTTCTGGGGTTGTTTCGGTGAAGATTTTGGGGAGGCTTTGACATCAACTGGTTTAGAAGGCATAGTAGGCGAGGCAGGCTCTGCTTTGTCAGATTTTTCTGCTCCATCCTGTCAAGAAGTAGCCAGTCATGGACTTTCCTCTCTTTGTTGTGCATACTTTATTATATAAAAATTTATAAAATTCAGTGGAACTTTGGTTCATGAACGTCACCGTCACCCCACCCCCTTAAACAATATTGTGGTGCTTTTTTTTCCTTTTTGTGCAGCAAAGAAAAAAAATCTCGCTGGATAACTTTAGGGAACAATGGCCACCATGTACGAACCAGAGGGCAATAAAATCAAAACACACACCAAAAAAAAAAAATAAATAAAAATTTTACCCTGAGAATTACCCCGTGTTATTATGGAAGGGGACTCTACTTCCAAACACTAACCTCCACCCCACCCATCTTCCTCTCTTCCATTCCTTCACGTCAGCGAGTCTCCCTAAGAAAGGTGCGTTAACAATACATGTAAAAATGAAGTGTTCACTCTTACCAGTACAGTTCATATTTATATTTGGTTCTATATTATTTTTTTTGTATAATTAAGGCTATTTAATTCTTTGTTTTACATTACGTGATCTAAACAAAGTTAAATATAGCTTATAGTGACCGAGAACGGATGAATTCTATTTGCATGCATCAGTCGGGTTAGGACCAGAACTTGGGAACGACTTATGTTCATGAATCGAGATTCCACTGTACACACAAATACACAACAGTTCAACTACAAACAGAAGAATCTACCATATTGGCCACTAACTTTTTTTACGTTTATCTTATTTTTCCCTATCAAAAAGTGATGCTTTACTTTGGAGGTTGTAGAGTCAGAATTCCTTTGTCGACGACGACTGAATTGTCGGCGTGACTTTTGAGCTTGGGTATCAGCTTGCTCTCCATTGCTTTGACCCTCTTTGGGAGCTTCCTTCTGGCTCTCTGCAGGAGTGGCCGCCTGAACCTCTCCAGGAGGTGGACGAGGACGGAACGGCCTGGAAAACACCAGCAGTTCTTATTTTAATTCATGGCTTGATCATTACTTAGACTTTGAAAGGAGTGTAGAACGTATTTGGTTACTGCAAGTATGTGCTAAAATATACAGTACTAAAACCTGCGCATCTCAAACGCGCATTCTTTCCAGAACGAATCATTTCACGTTGTACTGACTTCCCATACCCGTTCCATTCCTTACACCACCTGCTGCCTGCTTGTGTGGAATGTTGAGTGTGTTCAACTGTGAAGATCTGCCAAGAACTGTGTCTGCATTATGTGAACAAATCATCTCCTTTTGCAGAAGTCTGCAACAACCTTTGTTTGAGAATCTGTGTGAACGATATGAACAGTATCTACAGCAAGGCGGGGCACACACTTTGAACATTTACATTAAGCATCCCGTGATTAATCAGCACGCTAGTAGTGTGCATGTTAATTTTTTCAGGAGAAATAAACACAGATGGTCATCTTTTCATTTCAGTACTGTATATTTTGGCACATAATGTACTTTTAAATTCTTACCTCCGATATCGAGGTCTGAACTTGCGTGGTTGCAGTCTCTGTTGGCCACCGTCTGCTACCTTCTGTTCACCTGCTGATTCTCCCTATAAAATGAAATATATATACAGTACAGACCAAATGTTTGGACACCTTCTCATTCAAAGAGTTTTTATTGTGTTCTTTAGCCCAAACAAGTCTCTTCTGCTTGTTGCCCATCCTTAGCAGTGGTTTCCTAGCAGATATTCTACCATGAAGGCACCAAGAGGTGACTCTTGGTCTTCCTTTCCTGGGGCTGTCCGCATGTGAGCCAGTTTCTTTGTAGCACTTGATGGTTTTTGTGACTGCACTTGGGGACACTCAAAGTTTTCCCAATTTTTCGGACTGACTGACCTTCATTTCTTAAAGTAATGATGGCCACTCGTTTTTTTTCTTCACTTAGCTGCTTTTTTCTTGCCATAAAACAAATTCAACCCCCCACCTCCCCCACCCCAAATCATCAATATAGAGGTATGCTGAGCGCTCACCTCAGTTTGTGGTTGAGCGTCTGGTCTCCTACGCTGACGGCGGCGGCGCTGCGCAGGTTGCGAACCGCCGTTTTGTCCCTCCCCCTCAGAAGTGGGACCAGCAGAGGAATCGCCCGTTTTCCCATCATCCTGCGCTGACCGTGCAGGACGTGGAAAGAAGCGCCTGCGGAATCTGCGTTTGTTTGGAGCATAGCGGCTGCCTTTAACTGGAACCCCACCTGGACCGGTTACATTAGCAGCTTCTGAGCCCTAAGTCAAATAAACACAAGACAAACAAGGTTACCATATTACCCAAAACCAATAACATGCACTGTATGAAAGTAAATATCTAAGGTAATCTTAACATTTTAACCAATCTTGACCAAACAACTGAACATTGCTTACCTTGGCTGCCTCAACGACGTCAAACTCAACAATCTCCCCGTCCCCTACACTCCTGAGAAACTTTCTAGGATTGTTTTTCTTAATGGCAGTCTGTCAAAAGCAGGGAAAGTAAAAACCTACATTCAACAGTGAGGTGATACCATGATAGAGCTACCTTTTACCAATCCAAAGATCCTAAAGCACCACATCACAAAATGTTTATTATATTATGCTATAGTATTCACCAATGTATTTTATCTTTTTTTATTTATATAAAAAATAAGAGATCATCTCCACCCTCTCCCCCACCCCAACCCAATCATCATATTACATCTTTTAATCCCTCCCTCCCTCAATTTCTCTCGAAGGGGGGGGTGCTCATTAAAGAGAAACCAAAAGTCATCTTTCCTTGACTCTCCTTGGCAGGAAAAAATAAAAATAAAAAATTGTACATTGCAGAAGGGCTCACACTAGAGAAAATCTAACCACAACATTTAATAAGATTTTTGCAAAAAAAAAAAAAATTTTTATATATTTTATTTTTTTAAATACAGCTGTCTGGGCTCCTGCTGTAGAAAGCAACCACGGTCTGAATTGAATAGATTAATCCTGCTGTAGTCTAGAACACCCTGTAGCTAAGGGTCAAGGGTGTTGTTTAGAACTAGCAGGAAATGCATATATACACATACCCAATGCACCAGCTTAGATATGTCAAACAGACCAACTTTAGATATGAAAGAATTCAGACTACAGTAAACGGTCAGACATGCAATCAGGAAGAGAAAGCGTGTGAATGCCAGACAGACAATAAGATGGGGGGGGAGGGGGGGTAGTGCAGAACTTTAAATTCTCAGTTTTTATTTGCAGTACTTGTCATTTATTCTATAATTTACTGAGAAGCTAGGGAATAACATCTGGGCTGATTTACATTTGTTGGGGAATTTGTATCAATTCAGTTTTGGGGTGTTTTTAGCCAAATAACTCAACAAGCTAGTGACCGAACATGTGATGCCTGTCTTTTTTTATTTAAAACTTGGTTATACAGGTAGACAGCAAGCAAGAGAGAGAGGGTGTCTGTGCAGCAAAAGGCCTTGTGTAAAAACAAAGGCTTGTCAAAGAAAGTAAATGACGAGTGGTGGTTTTCTATGGTCACTTTTAGATATGATTTTATGCATCATGTCTTTATCAGCCTCTGAGATGTGCAGAGACATCACTGATCAGAGATAGGAGCAAAGTAAACTTTTGCTCCTTCACCCCTGGTCACATTAATGTGCACGATTAAGATTATGCTTCTGTAATACTTAAACCACAATTATATCTTCATAGCACAGAGAGGAAGGGGAGGGGGGGTGGAATATAGGCAGGGTCACTGAACTTTCTTACCTGATGGACAAACACGTCCTCTTTGGTGTCATTCCTGCAAGGCAATGAAACTGGTTTAGACTATGCACAATAAAACTAAACAAGCAATATGAACAAAATTCTCAGGAAAAGAACTACTTTGTTGAATAGAAGGGTTCACAAGTCTTTCCACACATACCTGTTGATAAAGCCATAGCCATTGCGCACATTGAACCATTTCACAGTTCCTTGCACCAAAGTAGCTGTAACAGTAGAACTGTAAGTAAGCACTGACACTTATGAAAAGGAGTTGTGAAACACAGTAAACAACAGGACTCTCAACTCATGGGGCATGAAATACCAGAGAGCTTAGGCCCTGAGTGTAAATAATTAACCACAACATTTGACTGTTCTAGATCACCAGAAATAAATCTGAAAGCATTTAAACGTGAGATACGGTTAAGTTATGACCAAGCAGAAAGTGCTGCAACTCATGTCTGAACACCTGCGCATTAAACAGCCCGTAGGCGACAGGACTAAAGGCCTGAAGAACATTCAGGTCACGTAGATGAGGAACTCGGGAAGAAATTGTCTGTCCTTATTAAACGTTGTCTGTAATAAACGCCATTGTGGCATTCAAGTTGCTGCGTTGCTTCATGACACTGACACAAGGACAATTTTTAATTTTTTAAAGGACAGGTTTCAACTTTGAACTCTAGGAAACATAAGTAGTGAGCAAAACATTAGATTGTTGATGGTTAAAGAAGAGCAAACCAAACAAGGCAACAAACAGCTAGTGCATTGCTCAGCCTTGTTACAAAATAGCGCTCTGGATAAAACACACACACACACACACACACACACACACACACAGTGGCGAGGAAGGGAAAATAAAAAACGAGCAACACGTGGAAACAGGCTGAGTGTTCCCGAAATGTGGCTCACTACCGCTGAAGTCAAGATGAAACCTACACGCCAAACTCCGGATAAGACACAACATGGACCAGACACAAGGAGTAAAAGTTCAAGTAAACATTAAAGCACGACAATGTTAACATGGTGTGTTTCAGTGCGCAGAAACGAGTCTTAAAACCTTGGTGGCGTTTCATGTTTGTTTTTCAAAACAGGACAGCAGTTGAGGCTGAATTTGTTTGAGAAGTTCCTACCAATCACTTTTCGCTCTGGCTGAGCTGGTCCGGTCTCCGGGGCTGACAGAGGAGCGCCTTGCACTTCTGTGTCGGTCATTTTTGGCTCATTTGTCCCCCTCCCTCCTACTCGCCAAAACTTCCCTACAGCCGCCACCTCAATCGCTTTATCCCGAGTCCAGGACTGGAATGAGTGCGCGAGCCGCGCCCCTATTGGTCCGCCGCCGACCAATCCGAGAGCAGCAGCTACGCCTTCGCTTCATCAATTGGAAGTGAGAAATAAGTAATAAAGCCCATTATGGGGTTCAGGATTTCTTTTATTAACGTTTGATCTCAATTCATTCAGCACATGTCCATCTGGCTGTAAATGAGGCTTCAGTCTGCTCTACTGCAAAACCAGTTCCCAGCTTTTTTTTTTTTAAATCCATGTTAGATACCCAGGGTGAGCATAAATGATTAAGATTTTGTGCATTTATATATTAAAACTATGCTAGATAATGGAAACACTTAGTGATTATCACTGTTGAGTTTGATTCCTACTGTCTGTGTGTGTGTTCTCCCTGTGCTTGCCAGGTTTCCTCCAGGCACACTGGCTTCCTCCCACAGTCCAAAGACATGCAGATTAGGGTGATTGGTGTTTTTCAAATTGCCCTAGTTTGTGAATGTGAATGTTGAACAGATGTCCTGCCACGATCGTACAAATGAGAATAAATACAATGGTCACCATTGGCCTAGATGGTTCCTAGATGGATGGGTGGACTTTGCATATACATATACTATATATGTAGGTCCCCCCCTTTTGCCACCATTACAATGATGCACTGTGTGTTCTGACACCCTCTTATCACATCCAGCATTAAACTTTCTCATTAACCAATTTGATTTACACAGGTGCTTCAGACTATTGGATCAGACTACATTGGTCAACCTTCCCTCTCCATATGCATCAGTAAGATTTGGCCACCTATACCCCTGTCGTCAGTTCACTGGTTTTACTTCCTTGAATTACTTTTGAGAGGCCCTGACCACTGCAGATCAGGAACATCCCACATGAAGTGTAGTTTTGGAGTTGCTCAGTTTCTAGCCATCACCATATATACAATTTGGCCCTTGTCAAAGTCACTCAAATCCTTGCACTTGCCCATTTTTTTTCTGCTTCCAACACATTAACTTCAGGAAAAAATTTCACTTGCTGCCTAATATATCCCACCCACTTCTAGCCACCATTGTACAGTATATATACCCACTTCCAGCTGCCATGAGATATTAATCTACTGTATCTACTGTGTGGGGCAAATTGTAATGGCTAGACAATTGAGTCAGAGCAACTCCACAACTACAGCTCTTATGGGTTGTTCCCAGGCTGTAGCGATGAAGACATACGAAAAGTGATCCAAGGAAGGAACCAGTGAACTTGTGACAGGGTCATGAGTGGCCAAGACTCACTGATCCACATGTGAAGAGAAGACTGACCCTTGTATTCCGACTCAAAAGAAGAGCTAATGTAGCTCAAATTGAGGAAAAGTGTAATGCTGGTTCCAATAGGAAGGTCTCAGAACACAAAGTTCACTACTGTTTTGGGGGTAAAGGCAGGGACCAACTCAATATTAGACAGTCATACATAGTCATACATTGATCCATCGTACGATGGATACTCCCCACCCTGGAGATATGGAAATATTTTTGTTGTTTATGTGGCAGTTACTTAAAGGATTGGGTTGCCAACACTCAATTGTCATTCACACACTATGAGGCAATTTGTGAACAGCAAATAGTCTAATCTGCATGTCTTTGAACTGTGGGTGAAAACCGGTGTACCCAGAGGAAGTCCACAAAGCAGGGGAGAACATGAAAACTCCATGCACACAGACTCCAGACAGAAATCAAGCCCTGACCCTGAAGGTGCAAGGTGACAGTCCTAATCACCAAGCCACCGTGCTATACACACAAGCGCTATGTTTCCTCTCACAAATTGATTTATATAATGATGTAGCGGGAACATCATTTTCTTTAATGTTTCCATGTTCACTCTTATTTGTTGTATTTAGCACTTTGGTTTTGTTTCACTGTGTACTGAACTGTATATGGTTTAAATGACAATAAAAGCCTACTTGACCTGACTCACTACTTGACTATGCCTCAGGGAACAAGTTGGGATACACCTTGGACAGAATACCAGGCCTTCACAGGTCACACACACACACCCACACACACACTAGAGGCAATTTGGGAACACATGTTAACCTAATCTGAATGCTGTGGGAATGACTGTGGGAGGAAACTGGAGTACCTGGAGGAAACCTACCAAGCACAATGAGAACATGCAAACTGCACACACAGACCCGAGGCGGGAATCAAACCCTCAACCCTGGGGGTGCAATGCAACAGTGCTACCAAACGAAGAAAAAAAATAAAAGACTTTTTATATAATACAATATAGCAATGCTTGTTTGTTTAAAATTTTATATATTATATGTATAACAAATGTTTGACTTTCACTCATCCATCTTCTATACCGCTTAATCCTGTATTCAGGTTCACAGGGGCCTGGAGCTTATCCCAGGAGACTTCGGGCACAGGGCGGGGTACACCCTGGACAGGGTGCCAATCCATCGCAGGGCACACACACATACACACACTCATTCACACACTACGGCCAATTTGGGAATGCCAATTAACCTAACCCGATGTGGGAACTTTGGACTGTGGGAGGAAACCGGAGTACCCGGAGGAAACCCACCAAGCACGGGGAGAACATGCAAACTCCATGCGCTCAGAGACGGGAATCAAACCTGGACCCTGGAGGTGAAAGGTGACAGTGCTAACCACTACACCACCGTGCCGCCCCTGTTTGACTTTCACTTTGGAAATACATTTTTAGTTTTGGTATTTGCTTTATTTTGGGGATTTATTGGATAAGATTATGTTTGAACCTTACTTTGGCATAGTTCACACAAAAATACTTTTAGAGCATATTATGTTAATGTGCATTATTATTCATTTCAACACATTGTATGTATGATGTAAGGTGAACCTAATGAAAATGTTTGTATGTGGTTTGTTAATTTTTTGGTATGTTGCCATTTTCAGATCTTTTTTGTGCAGACTTAACATGTCCACAGGGTCAACATTATGTAGAATCCATCATGCTTTTTTTTGCCAAATATCAACACTGATATCTGGCAAATAAAATCTTTTACTAAAGAAAAAACATGACGACGCTATACCATCCTCATGCTGCATTGCACCTGCCATCTGTTAGGCACATATCAACTCATACAGCCGTCAGTGATAAATTATAGCCCGAGAGTCCGGGCCAAAACACTGAGAGCATACTCTAGCGTCGAGGTGAGGAAGAGGCCCATCCTTAGCCTCCCTAACTCTACCCCCTTCTACCATTAAATGTTCCCCAGACTCAGGTTTCACACAGCTATATTTATCCAAATAACCACAGACTGGCAACACTGGACCAGCCGTGATCATGCATTATGGCCTACATTCAGGCAATTCAATAGCTTTCTGTTTTCTGTCTTTGCATGAAAACACAAGTTTTGTAAAAAGCCAATGTTTATTTGTGGTGCCATCTTTGGGATTGCAAATACAAAACCATCAATCATCAGTTAATATAGGAAAAAGGCTCATACATTTTCTTGAAATATAGAGCCTTATATATAGGTTAAACAATGTTCCATTTGACCTCATTATAAATATCTACTGTAGTAACGTAAAGCTGACAGGTCTGTATCTTATGTCTTTATTGAACAATAAACCCAATACATCTACAATAAACCCATTACATATACTATTAATATGCATGTGCGCTTCTTAGCCATAATACACAGGGGTATAAAAAAGTTTAGAGATTAGCTGTTTTTTTTGGCCAAATGTCCTCCCCCAGATGCCTTAAAACCTTGCAGTAGAATTCACTATTGACGGTCTGGTCCATGGGGAGAAATTCTCGATGCACAGTACCGCAAATGTCAAAAAAGACGATGAGCATGCATTTGGTCAAGCTGCAGATCTGCCTTACCTTTTTCAGTCATGGGGAAAATGGGCACTTCCACTGTAAAGACTGTTACTTCCTCTTAGGGTCATACCAATACAAAAGTTAATGACCCTCGACATGAAAGACAGGTTATCCAAGGCACCCTGGCAGAGGTTTTGCCAGACTTTGACTGCTTAGGGACGAACATGGTGTGTGTTCAAATCACACATGAGGATTGCCTGGATTGTTCCGTATAACACACTGAGAATTTCAGCAGTTGCAGTAATTGTTCTCAGACTATCATCAGGCACAACTTGCTGAATTGTTTCACCATTTTTGGGGATTGAGCTCATTGAAAGTCTTCCTGATCTCTCGTTGTCTTCCAGTGATGTACTTTTGCCCTCCAAGCACTTGCACCAAACACCTAGAATGACTCACAGCAGCATCGCTGTAAATTTGCAGAATCATGTAAAAAATCTCTGTGGCAAATTTGCCCAGTTCCATGCAGAATTTAATGTTCACATCATAAGGCATTTGGTGGACGCTCTTATCCAGAGCAACTTACATAAGTGCTTTGAAGTTTCCATCATTAAATATATGATTACACTAGTAGTTTACTGTTAACTACAAATACAATTAGTCAAAGACTATTGTAAAGGATTTCAGTGGGGAAACCCAAACACCTAAGAAACAGTTAGGTCACTTAATGATTGCCAGTGATGTGGCGGTATAGACATCTAGAGGAATTTCATTCCACCACCTAAGAGCCAGGAAAGAAAACTAGACCTAGTTTAGATGCATGTCGTCTTCAATCCCTGAGAGATGGTAGGAGCATCTGTCGTGCTACAAAAAAAAATACTGTTTGAGGGACATGACAGTTCAGGGTGTTGACTTGGCCTCCAAATTTGACAAACAAGATCATGCATCTGTAGGATGTCCTGGACAAACAAGACATAAATGATCTGAAGCATTGATGTCAGGTAATACAGAGGTCTTCTCGAGCCAATGCCTCGGTGGGGTAGAGCTGTTTTGGGGCACAAGAGGGTCCTACTCAATGTTCGGCAGGTAGCTTTAATGTTTTGGCTGTTCGGTTTATACTGCTGTGATCGTGGAATGGAGACATTCAGTGCGCATGCCTGAAAATGGGGAATCGTGGCGTGCGTAACACTGGCTACGTAGAGTTTTGAGGAATATGGCTTTGCCGTATCTTTCCGCCCATAACTAGCGAAACCCATCTGGAAGAATAAATGAGGGAGAAGCAATACCGGATCTATAGAGATGGGGAAAATCTGGCATCTTTGGTATAAAGTTAACACAAAAAAACATAACTGTCAAAATGTCTTATTGAAAAATCTCCACAATGAGAGGTCTATGTTTTACCGCTAACTGATCAACCGGCCACGAGGCAGAGCGCGCTCACGCGACCGCGCGCCCCGCCCGGCCTATAGAATTTAAAGAGCGAAGGGCGAGCGCGCATGCGCAGTGAGGAGGAAACTGCTGTGGTTCGTTTCATGGCTATGTGTGGCTGAGTCAAAGAGTGAACGAGAAAAGCTAGCGAGAAAGAGTGTGTGTGTTTTTGGGGCTCACACTCTTGTAGGCTGCTGACCTGTGCGTGAGGCCTCGTCAAAACGCTCGGACCCGCTGTCGGAAAAGGAAAGACAGAGGAGAGGGAGAAAAGAGATATAGAAACGCTTGGAATGACGGTAGCCTCCAAAGAGCTGAATTAAGACAAGAACGGGCAGCGCGCGCAGCCGAGAGATAAGCGAGCAGTGAAGCCGTGAGAGATCAAGCGAGACTTAACTCAGCTGGTGGATTGCCCCGTTTAACGTCTAGGTTGGAAAAGATCGGAAATTAGGTGAGTGCACGATTGGGAGGCTTTGAATTAACCTAGCAACATGGCGCGAGCTCGCTGTAGAAGAAACTCTCCTCTTTCTTAACACAAGCTCCAGTCTTTTATGCTGATATTTTGTACATTGACTTGATCCGTTATATATTTCTAACTTTAGACAAAGCGGGTTTCTTTGTGTGTGTGAGTTAATTTTCCTAGTATGGGGATGTCAGGATGACGACAACAATTTTCTTTAGGCCTCAACTTGAACTTTGCGGAACTGCAATATGTAACTAAATGCATTTATGTAGATCTAGTCAAGTTAAAACGTTAGATCTAGAACAATACCAGATGACTGAAGATAGCTCAAGCCTATGGCCGGCCGGCCTCGCAGCGCCCCAGATTAGTGCGGTTCCCCCGCCACCCCGCATACAGCAGGGACACCTCGTGTTAGCGCTATAGGCGTGTGAACAGCCAGGAGTCGGGCGGCTCAACGTGTGCGCACAGGAGGGTCCCCGGTGAACCCTGAGCTCGGGTGGGACGCGAGTGAGCCGCAGTCAGGCCGCAGTGAATGAACTCCAGGCTGAGTTCAGCGCGCTTTGTTCCAGCCGGCCTCCTCGGTCCGGGCTAGCGCGTTAGCATGTGCAGAGGCGCCGGCGGGTTTACTGCTGACACAGTATGGGAACGGAAAACCGTGACCGACGTTTTCACCCAAATGCCAAACTTAAAGTTAATCTGATGAAATTTTAAAACGCCGACAAGCCGTGTAAATGTGCTAACGGGCTGTTTACGCCGACACGCTGGTAGCACGATGGACACAGCATGACTTGACGTTTGGGCCCTTCCACGTGAGCGCGTGCGCGCCGGTTACACCGCCACTGCAGGCATTATTCGCTAAATAAATATATTTTTCATACCTCACGCTACGCTAGTAAATCTAATACGTGAGATTCTTTTTTTATATATATATATAAAAGAAAAATCTATAGTTTACCCAAATGTCTTTTTTTCGAAAAAGTCTAGTTTGTGCAGCAGCATGGCTAACAGGTGCCGTGCATGTTACCTAATTTAGCCCTGCTGTTCGAGCTAGCGAGGTGGAACACTGTTTTAATTATATACCTTAAAGTTCTTTAATTATATAAACAATAAAAAATGTTTGCTTAAACAAATTATGACTTCTGAGAGGTCAATTTACCATATGCAGTTTTGGCAAAGTTCTCACTTGACGTTACTCTACCAGCATGATGAATATCACCTCCTAAACCTAGAAGATGAATGCTTAATGTTTGTCTGCTTTCAGAATACAAAATGGCAGATGCAGATGTGGACTTTACGACAGGTGATGCTGGGGCTTCCACCACCTACCCCATGCAGTGTTCTGCCCTGCGCAAGAACGGCTTTGTGGTGCTGAAGGGTCGACCATGCAAGATTGTGGAGATGTCCACTTCCAAAACTGGCAAACATGGGCACGCAAAGGTGACCACCCCTGGCGAATAAATTTAACTAGTTTTAAAAAGTTTAGCTTTGTAGATTAAAAAAAATCCTTTAGGAGTTTTTGGAGAAACTTGGAACTTCATGCCATTCAAAATTTAATGTGATTTAAATGTGTCTTATTGTATACCAAGTGTTGATGGATGGCCGGTAGTTGACATGTGGCCACCATGCATGTCTAGAGGTTTGAAATCATTGAAGTGCTTTAACTTTGTGTCTTCGTCAACAGGTCCACATGGTTGGCATTGACATCTTTACTGGCAAAAAATATGAAGATATTTGTCCCTCAACTCACAACATGGATGTCCCCAACATCAAGAGAATGGACTATCAGGTAAGACAGATCATTTGTTTCAAAGGAACAAGTGATCTATATTAACTTATCCACAAAACTGCCAGATTGTGAGTTTCAAAACTTTACAAACTCTTAAAACAACTTTATCTTTCCTCATCCACAGCTGATTGGCATCACGGATGGCTACCTGTCTCTGCTTCAGGACAGCGGTGAGGTCAGAGAAGACTTGAAAATGCCTGAGGGAGACCTGGGCAAAGAGGTCGAGAGCAAGTATGAAGCTGGAGAGGAGATGCTGGTAAATGCCTTAGAACACATCTACTCTACACTTATTTGAAGATCATTTATGTGACCCTGGTAGACTCATTTGCTTTCTTGCCTGTTTTTTTTTTTTTTTTTTTTTTTTCCAGATCAGTGTCCTGTCTGCAATGAATGAAGAGGCTGCAGTGGCCATTAAAGCCATGACTAAATAAAGCCCAGCAGGTACACGGAGCTCTCACGTGTATGTGTGTATGTGTATGCATGCTCACCTGCTAGAGAGTAACTGTGCTACGCTAGTGTGCCAACAGCAAAGCACTAATCCGAGTGTTTACGTTATATTCCAGCAATTATTTTTTTTCCAGTCAAATGTGGTGATCTCAATAAAATATACTATTTAGTTCAAAAACTCTTCGGTGTGTGTTCACTTAACTGTCTGTTCAAAAATCTCTGTACAACATCTATGTATAAATTTCACTATAGAAAGCAGGAGGAGGATGGTTTGCTCTTTGCACACTGGTGCTTGCATGACCACCACCGTAACGCAAATAGCAGAACACATACTTTGTATTCAATTGCTCTGTAGACCATAACAGACAAGATGCATGAACAAACTGTACATAGGATGTTATGTATGTTCTGTATTTTGTATTATCTGTATTACATTTGTTGTGTTATCACAACAGGGTTAATTGTTGAAGAATAAAGGCATCCAAGGCTGCTAATATACATAATCTGTTAAACTTTCATCAATGGTAAATTTGACATGAACATTAGAATGATCCCTGGAGCCACACTAAATGTGGGCCCTGATGCTTTTTATTATAAATTATTTTATTTACCCCCTCCTTGTTTAACCACCTGATTCATAACGCCTTGTACATTTATTGATTTGTAACTCCAGCTATGTTCCCAGTTACCTTGCAATTGAAGGGAGGGAAACGATCTAAAATTGTGACAAATGTCACATCTGTCTTGGATATACAGTGTGGTGGAAGTTGTTGAATTCTAGCTACTTATACTGTCCATTTTCCTTTTCCTCTCATCATTTGTTTTGCCTTTTAATTTATTTTTTAGTTGTACCTAACCCCTTTTGATTTTCATTCTGACTTGCTCCCTTACTCCTACCTTTTTTCCCCCCTCTGCTTTCCCTTTCTCACTTTCTCTCAGGTATTGGCAAGATGCACTGGACCTGGACAGAAGGAGAGAATTACGCCTCAGCAATGCTATCCCCCCTGTTTTTTTTTTCCTTCTCTTTTTATTTTAATTCTTCGTTCTCTCCCGTTCTTTATGTACTTTAGCCTGTCTTTGGGTTGGATGATTAGAAGAAAAAAAATAAATAATTGGAAATCGTTGCAAATGGACAAATATCTCTGTAAATACACTGAATATACATTAATCAACAATATTTTGAATGTATATATTAGAGGAAAAAAAGCAGAACGACACAAGATCTTTAGCTTTGGGAACTGTAAAGGCACGTCATATGTATTATACTAACATGTGTCTGTTCTCATTTTGTCTTTGGCTTGTTCTTTTTTTTTGTTAGTTTCCTTTTTTATATTTACATTTGTCCCAGTCGCCACCATCTCTTACCATTTTAAATTGGACTGTTGGTTTCTAATAGCGGCACTGTGGTAAAAGACAAGACGACCATGTGTAATAAGATGTGGCGTGGTCTTTCACCTAATCCTTTATTTTTTGGTAGCCAAAATATAAAAGATGGGGGAGTTGTCTTCATAATAAGTAAACATGTATTTAGCGAGATGTAAAAAAGATAAATAAAATGTCCTGTTTACACAATTTTTAAGCACTTCATCAAATTTAAGAATGTTTTCATGTAGAAAAAAGGTTTAACCAAATTTTCAGGACTGCAGTCTTAAAATGATTCGTCTAAATGAAGTCACTGGGGAGGGACACCCTCTCTCCCCCCAAAAAACAAAACTTGAACATCTGGGGAGTACAGCTGGCAAGGAGTTTGGTCTCAGTACATACTCAGGCTAAGATATGTACAACTGTCATTCCCTTATCACTTCTTAAAAGGGGTTATTCTCCAAAAAGTATTTAAATTTGGTGAATCCCTATCCCCATGGGTTTGGCTTTCTGTGCTGGCTCATATTTGAACTTGGTGTTAAAATTTCTTTTTACTTTCATATTACTTTAGCAGAACTTTTGTTTGTACCCTGACTGTGATAAACAGCTGTATTAAAGAGATTCTCATACCCTAATATTAAAATGAGCACCTACATGTTTGCCTTTTCTGTTTCAGTGTCTGATGGACATTTATTATTGCAACACACTTGTATGCTGACATTGTACAGAATTACTCGAACTCTTGATGAAAACAAGCAAAAATATTTGTATTTCCATTAATAAAAAAGCTATTTCAACCTTTATTATTGGAATAATAATCTTAGTTTTAAGGCAATGTAGTGTGGCTTTCTTCCAGGCTGTTTTAGGCAGGAAATGTTATGTTATGTAGAGAAACTACTTTGACCTAATTGGGATAGGAATATGATTAAATACAGTATATGAATAACCTCACATCACAACAGCCAAAGTCAAATTAGAAATGTGAATATGGGTGAAGTAGCTTTGTGGGATACTGATTTTTCACTGTTTACAGTTTACTATAAAAATTATATATATATATATATATATATATATGAAAGTGATGCCATCATTTCCATTTTCAGGAGAGTATGGTAGAATGTAATATAATCAGCTTATTGTCAGGATGCTGGCTGATAGCATCAAGTGTGAAATGTTTCAAGTAGTGTATGGTGGATTTTTAACAGTTAAAGAAAACATTACATTTTTAAATAATGATGCTGCTACCTGAAGGGACTAAATCTGAGTGCTGACCTATGCAGTTCACTCCAGTGTGATTTTTCTTACCATTTTCAGTTGAAATATTTTGTTGACAACCCTAATAAATAGACTTCATTGATAGACCTGTCTGATGTTAGCCATATTGAGCATAAAGCGTTGGCCAAAAGTATTAAGGCAACATATGCCATATATTATAGTTCTCCCTGTACACAAAAACAGGTGATTTCACTAATTAGTTCTAGCCTATCTGGCTGAAGAGTTGTCAAAGTGTTAAATAATTAACAACTAGTGAAAAACTGACTGTGGGACAATGGTAGTCAGCTTCTGGAGCAATGACCTGGGTCATCTCCAGTAGTAAACCCAATAGAGAACTGTTGGACAATGACGGAGAAGGCTGTAGCAGTCGAGAAACCATCTTCTGTACATGATCCTTAGAAAGAATTCAAGCAGGTGTGGAATGAGCGTGACAGTGTAGTGCAGGTGTCTTTCGACTCTATGATCCAGCAGGTTTTGTAGGGGGAAAAATTATGTATATATACATTATATATATATATATAGATGCATAGCTAGAAAGCAATTTCATTGCATAAAATATTTTAATCTGGTCATTTTTTTTTAAATCACAATGTTATGAGAAGTTTTCTTTTTCTTCCCTGATAGGGAATATGTGCTGATTATGAAACATTCACTCATAAATGATGATTTGAGGCAGTTTTTTCCTGCTAGAAGCCAAAGCACAATACATTACAATATTTTACTTCAACAAGGATGGGCTGGACTAGAGTGCAAGGTCTCGTCCTAGGTAAATGTTTTAAAATTTTATTACCGATAGAAAGGCCCTGTACAGGTCAATTCAGTCCTAACAAGAATCTTGAGCATTATTTCCAACACGTATTCATAGAAGCTTTATTTGAATTTGTAATAAGCCTATAATTTTTAGACCGCCTCAAACTTTTGGCTCGGTGACAGTAAAAAAAAAAAATAAATAAATAAAAAATTTATACACAAACATGCAAGAAACTTTCAAGACAAACAAAATCTAGCTATGGTTATCAAACCTAATTTTGGTGTAAAAACAACTGGAACTTTCTCTCCAGTAGTAATAAACATGTCTCTGGAAATGTTTCCACTTGGCATTTAACATCTATTCTACTGCACCCCTGTCAATTTAAATGCATGCAAGCAAGATATGCAAAATAAATCATTCATTCAGAGAAAATGTATTTTATTCAGTTTGAACAAGAGCTACCTAGATAATTCTGTTTTGAACAAATGTCAAAAAAATTGATGGATGTATCCATTATACAAAAAACATGCTAGTGAGCATTGCATCAAATCAAAAGTAAAAAAAAAAAAAAAAACACAAAATATCTACATGAAAAGTGTATTTACATGTTAGAGATCATCCAAATCAGACCTCTAGAATTAGGAACATTTATTCGACCCTTTCTAACCTAGTGTGATGATTATTTTGGTTACTGGCCACATGTTTTCCGTGCTCTGCTTTTGGTTACTTGCTATGGTGATAGAATCTCTGTCCAGCTTGTGGGTGGGAGAGGAAAGCGTGACGAGGAGCTGGCTGTGGAGAGCTCTGAAATGGGGCCTGGCAAATACACAGAAATTAGTGTTAAGCATATTAAATACATCTATATAAATTATAGATTTAACAGAACGAGTTAATGATATAAGGAGAATGAAGGAAAATTTAAATGACATTATGTGTGCCCTGAGACAAAGTATTGCTCAGTGAGTGCACCTTTGCAGTAGGAATCTGAACAGCCAGTGAAGGTGTAGGTAGCAGTCCTGCAGCACTTACATGTAGAGCTTGGGCATGCATGGGCCTCAGGGCACCCTGTAACACATGCAGACATTCCTTTCTCATCAAAAAAAGGTAATCAAGCAGCATAGCTATTTAGCAATTTGTAGGATTTGTTTTTGTGTTTAAGTTTTTCCACACTTTTTAACAGGATGAATGTCTCTAGTGGTCAAATACTCCATGAAATATAATTAAAAGGCAAACCTTATCACTTTGCTGTAATTGCACATATAGTATATGCTACATTTAGTTTAGTATGAAAACCAAGGCCCTGTGATGTTAGGTTAGCTATGAAGTTTGTCAGGCAATAGCTGCTATACACGAGGACCTTTTGCACTGATTTGTGCAAACAACACAATGACAGAACGCATACCAATAATGCATCTGCATAAAATATGTCAGCTTCAGTATTTTAGGTCAATGTTAAGTTTTTTTTTTTTTGGTTCAGTCCTTGAGCTTTATGAAACACTAAACAAACAACAACAACAACAACAACAAAAGGACATCTAATGGCAAGCCTTGACTTGTGTGCAAATCAGCAAGGCACATTAGTGCCCATTCCGAGAGATGTCAAAATAATTACTGCGAATAAACCTTAAGAAAAATCCTACATGTAATAACAGAGCAGTTATCTAAAACAGGAACCACAAGGCCATGCAAAGGTCCCTCTACTATCACAAGTAGGTTTTTAAGAATGATGTGAATCCAGAAATCAAATGGTTTTACCGAGTCAGTGAAGCCAGACTGCTGATTGGCATGTTCAAGCTGCTTCTGAAGGGGAATACTGGCGCTAGGGAGAAATCCTGTCATAAGCAATAAAAAGGAGTTAACAACATAAGAAGTGTTGGAGAAAAACACAGAAAAAACCCCACCTGCATTCAACAGCTAGAAATAAGCAGTCAAGAAAGAAAACATAGTAAGAACATAGTAAGAAAACAAGTATGTCTACCTGGCTGGGAACCAAAGTGGCTGTGGACAGCATAACCCTGTGGCTGATGGGCCAGGTAGGGCATGGTCTGGAAAGCTGAAGCACCTTTGGACAGAGTAGTAAAATAAAAGGTTGGTGAGAGAGATCTGACGAGAATGGCCAGACAGAAGTCTACTATAACTGAAAGGACTACTTTTTACAACCGTGTTCAGTAAAATGAATAAGAATCATAAAACATCACAACACTCCGACCCTTGAGGCAGATGGGCTACAACAGCAAAAAAGATGACATTAGGTCTCACTGACCCATCAACCTAGTGCAGGAATCACAATGGGCTCAAGCTTACCAAAACTTACTGAAAATCTTTTTAAAAATCACCTCTGCAGAGGAATCTAGATTTCTGCTGAAGCATACAGACAGCGGAGTCAGAATTTGGTACCAGCATTATGAATTGAAGCACCCGACCTGGATTATGTTAATAGTTCACTCTGGTGAAGGTGGTGTAATGGTGTATGGAATATTTTTCATTTCATATTAATTATTGTTTTAATGCCACAGTCTGTACGAGCTGACCGTGAGCATCCCTTCATGGCCACAATAAAGTTTCTATTGCAATTACGGGACAACATACTATCCTGTAACTACTTTAACTATAGCAGTAATAGACAGTAGACAGTAACTAGTATGGATTAAAAAAACAATTTGCCATAAGAGTCATTATGTACACAACAGTGAAATGCAAGAAAAGTTGGCATGTGCTACTAAAATGCTAACTACAGATCCTCCCGTCGATAGAACAAAAAGAATTTAAAATATATACAAGAGTGTGAATAAACAAAGTAATTGGCTTAAAATCAAAGCACTTTCTAAATTAAATGTCGGTTTAATAAGTTTTACAATTTACAGTTATGGGATTACTTAAAGATTGCTTTAAGTCCTTTGCTTAGAACTCGAATGTGGCGTGTCCAAAAGGGTTGGTTCTTTTATTGTGTTTCATAGGTTTTCTTGTTCTCCTTGATTGAGCTGCATATCTTGTTTTCTACACAGACACATTTTCCACTGCACACACTCGTATGCATATGCAGATATCTAACAGCCAGTACCCGTAGGCCTAAAGAATTAGTGTGTCTTCCTCTTCTTCCGAGGTTTATGTTTGTGGGAATCTTAATTTCCTTGACATTTTGGCCACCAGAGTTTACTCTGAGTGGCTTTATACAGTACGTACCCGCCCTGATCTGCGTTCCTGAGAAGCTGATGGGGACCGATGCAGCTGGGCCGTAGGTGGAGGGGTGCTGAGTCTGCGTGACTGTGTACGCCTCGTGAACTGCAGGGCTGGCTGAGAACTGAGCATGCTCAGTAGAGCCTGCAGTGAAAGCAGGTTGACCAGGGAAGTGACGGCTCTAAATAACACAAATAACGATCGGTTAGAGATGGACACACTGATATCAAGTGTATAAACCGGCAGTATGATGTATAGCAGTCTATGACTTTACTTTGAGAAAAATGGCAAAACAAATCAAAGTACTCACAGGGATACCGGGTGTTGTAAATAACTGTTTACCACGTTCTGCTAACAGACCTGCTGGCCTACTGTGACTCACAGGACTGCCTGGAAGACAGATACAGATACAAAAATTGACAAACAGAATTGAATGCCTCTATCAGATCATCACATTTAAAATTTGTGTAGTTGAGTTCCCAGAAGCATGACTGCCTCTCCAAAGGATCCTTCACAAGAAGCAGGTACATTACACTTTAAATAATTTCTTACTATCTACGAGGGTGAGTCCAAAATGATCCGTATCTACGGTTATATTAAAACTTGTTGGCCGCTGTCTTGTCGGTGCTTTTTATGTTCAATGCTACTGTCTCCCCGGTCACTTGTGCAGGTGTAAACATGTTGCATCAGTTCATTTGTAACTGCGGTGCGAGCAAAAATGGATGCCCTACTTGTGATTTGCACAAAAGGAGAGCAGTGTGCAGTGATTTGCTTTTTGTGGTCTGAGGATGTACCTGGTGCTGAAACAGCTCACATAAGAGCATAAACAGAAGCGTTTGGAGAAGGAACGTGAAAGTTTCTTAAAAAGAATCATTACTGGTGACGAGACACTGATTCATTACTCATCAATACGAGCCTGAGGGTAAACGGCAGAGTGTGGAATGGAAATGTCGTCAACCGGCGACCAAGAAAAAGTTCAAAAGTCAATCATCAGCTGAAAAATTGATGCTTACAGTTTTCTCGGATTCTCAAGGGCCAGTATTGGAACATGATCAGGAAAAATTTTGTAAAAATCCACAGTGCTCATTACAGTGAGATGCTTATTGAAGAGCTGAAGCCTGAACTTCGAACTAAACGCAGAGGACGGCTATCCAAGGGAGTTATGATCTCTGCAAAAATTTCATTCTGAGACGTTAAAGCATCCTCCCTATAGTCCTGATCTTGCTCTGTTGCGCTTTCACCTGTCTGGCAGCCCTACAAGGATAAAGATTGATGAAGAAATGAAACAGCAGTGCATTTGTGACTTGTCTTTGTCTTGTCTAAAAATGTGTTATAATAAACTCCATAGCCAGTGCGGATAATTTTTGACTCAACCATGCATTATGTAAAACCACGAAACTGAGTAAAATGCCTTTAAAACCCACCTTGCAGGGCGAGCAGGT
>JAAGKR010001152.1:38969-87449 GCA_011419295.1 Clarias macrocephalus
TCACATAAGAGCATAAACAGAAGCGTTTGGAGAAGGAACGTGAAAGTTTCTTAAAAAGAATCATTACTGGTGACGAGACACTGATTCATTACTCATCACTACGAGCCTGAGGGTAAACGGCAGAGTGTGGAATGGAAATGTCGTCAACCGGCGACCAAGAAAAAGTTCAAAAGTCAATCATCAGCTGAAAAATTGATGCTTACAGTTTTCTCGGATTCTCAAGGGCCAGTATTGGAACATGATCAGGAAAAATTTTGTAAAAATCCACAGTGCTCATTACAGTGAGATGCTTATTGAAGAGCTGAAGCCTGAACTTCGAACTAAACGCAGAGGACGGCTATCCAAGGGAGTTATGATCTCTGCAAAAATTTCATTCTGAGACGTTAAAGCATCCTCCCTATAGTCCTGATCTTGCTCTGTTGCGCTTTCACCTGTCTGGCAGCCCTACAAGGATAAAGATTGATGAAGAAATGAAACAGCAGTGCATTTGTGACTTGTCTTTGTCTTGTCTAAAAATGTGTTATAATAAACTCCATAGCCATCTGGAGATTGTGCCAGCTTCAGTAGACAGAGGCCAACCCTGCGAGGATCCTGAGGCATCCAGAGAAGGACCTGCTCCAGCTGGATTCCTCTTCATGTTGGTTTGGAGCTACACATGCTGCTCCTGAGCTCCCAGTGATCCAGACCCCCATCTGCGCTCTGCACCAGCTGACTCATCCCTGAACTGAACTGGACTTTGTGTTAATTTAAATAACTTCTGTTATATCGAACTTTCATCTGCATAACACACATGATGTTATACAATTTCTGTTATCTGTTATCACCCAGATGAGGATGGGTTCCCTGTTGAGTCTGGTTCCTCTCAAGGTTTCTTCCTATTGCCATCTCAGGGAGTTTTTCCTTGCCACTGTCGCCGTCACCCTTGGCTTGCTCATCAGGGACAATCTCATTATCTAGACACATTTTTCTTAAACATATATATGTTTCCATAAGTCTTCTTTTCATTTTCTTTTAATTTCTGTGAAGCTGCTTTGAGACAATGACCATTGTTAAAAGCGCTATAGAAATAAAATTGAATTGAATTGAATTGAATAGCCAGTGCGGATAATTTTTGACTCAACCATGCATTATGTAAAACCACGAAACTGAGTAAAATGCCTTTAAAACCCACCTTGCAGGGCGAGCAGGTGCTGTCCTGAGTGCAGAGGTATGCTGGGTTGGTAACTGGCTGAAGTCAGTGTTGTGATATCACTGTCATTTAAAAACAATTTTAAAAAAAAAGTGTGAAAACAGAGCTGCTAAGATTAGCAAACATGCAGCATAAAATTATGATGCTGGCAAATCTACACCCACGCTTTCCGCACACACCTTTGCTCCTTTCTTCGTCGCTTCTCCTCTTCATGAAGCACTTTTTTAAGTTGCAGGAAGAGCTGGTGTTTCTCCTCCTGCAAACCCTGCAGCTTCTCCCCCATCTTCTGAACCTGAAACACGGTCACAACAGCAACGTCACAACACATTCTCTTGGCAACGGAAGCAGCTTTTTTGGGGATTAAACATGCGTCATTTGCTTGAGCAATACTTTTGGCAACTTCCAGTAATTCATGAGCGTACACTGAAAACCTGCAAACAATATTCTCAGAAAAAGTGGTCAGTGTTTACACTCACAGAGCAGCTGCATTTTTATTGGCACTTTTATAGGCATTCTTTTTAGTCTATGAAAATAATTACTTAAAGTTGCTGTATGCAAGTTTTTGTGCTTAAAAAAAAAAATACAAAAAAGGCTGTTACAATCAACGCATGGATGAACATTTCGTCGCGTGGGCTAATGGAATGCTGTACTCTTCCTCTGCTGTGAGGGAGATCTGAGTGCCAAGAAACACATTCAGGAAGAATTCATGTCCCAAACCACATAATGCACACTAAGAAATATGCCTTAAGAGTAATGAATGCAATGCTGTGGCGACATAATATTTAGTAGGGTGGTACGCAATTTGGCACATAGCCCAAATATTCCAGACTCACAACTACTCCTTGGTATGTGCACATGACTGTCAGAAGTAATGAGTATTAGATGAAAGTGAAAAACCTCCAAACGCAGTTGTGATTGTGCCCAAGTTAGACGGCTAAAGAACATTAGACAACAGTTCCGAGCGAGTAATCGGATTGGACGGGCGGCAAGTGGTGATATAGAGCATAACAGCATGGGGATGTTTAACTACAGTATATGAATCACAGTACAGTCCCCAGTATTACAAAGAGGGGAGAGCAGCTGCCTGCCAAAACCTACATTCAATACCAGTCACAGAAGCACTTTTAGCAAGAAAACATTTGTAGGGCACTACTTGGAGTGTGGAAAAATTATTGTATACCTTAGTGCACTAGCTTTTCATTTTACCCTATTTGGGAATCAAACCCTGGAAACCTGGACGTTAGCTTAGCGAAATAAGTGGATATTATAAGTTTCTGGGATCTCTCCACCACCTCCAATGTTTATTCTCCTCAGCTTTTGGCTATATAGTACTGGCAAGAATTTAAAACCATTTCTCCTCGTTGATTACACTAACTGTCCGTCACCAGCTCCATCATTCACAGTTAAATCCACCAGTACTGGAAGGATGTGTGTTGGTGGAACAAAATAATTAACTAAAATAAATAAATGAACAAATCAGAATCTGTTGATAAAAGAAGTTCCACAAACACCATTTATTTGCTATAAAAGCAAGATCACACTCAAGGTCTTGTTGTTGTACTACTGTATATCCAGCATGTTGTTGTAACTGATATCCAGCACAACGGCACTCCTTCTGCTTAAATATTGAATGTTGTTATTACTGTGCTAAAATCCCACACTAGAGGATAAGTCACACTCATCAAAGATATAAAGAAACACACCAACTACAATGAGTCATTCAAAAGCTTGCCATCAAATCCGAGAACAACCTGTTCAGCAAGAACACAAAAGCTAAACCTCCGAACTACAATTTTCCCCTTATTGTCTAATAACTGCTTGATGTACTCTTGACTTCTACTTGTTTTTTTCCCCTCTCACTTTCTCTGTCCTTTATCGGGCTTCTTTCATGCATAAAGATGGTTAATTATGACGTTTGACGTGTTTGTGCATGCACAAATTTCCCTCCGTCATTTCCAACCAGACTCCCAACACAGCACTGTCTATGAATCACTATTACAGGATGATCAGGGAAACTCTCAGCAGCCCAGGGACTTCATATTATAAACCATTCTATTCACTGCTGACTCAGTAATTACATTCATGCTATAATAAATATAAAATCATGTTTCTTTACACACCGTAACAATTTCCCTGTAAATAAAAAACATTATAAATTTACTTACGGCGCAGTCATTACTGCTTTGAGAAAATGACCATTGTTAAAAGAGCTATATAAATAAAATTTAATTACCAGATTGAGGTTATGAACTATAAATTGCAGTTTTAGCTATAACGATGAAAGTATATGTTTTTTTGGTTGATTCATGCTTTAGAAATTGACACAAGGAACATACTAAACCATTTTACTAACATGCTTTCCATTTTGATGTAAGAATCACTAATTTCATAAACTGGAAACAGATTCTTGCTAGCGCTGCACATTTAACCGCATGCAAACCGAAATGCCAGTATGGACCTCAGCAATTACCTAATCACAAAAGGCTGCAATTTATATCAGGTAATATGTATACAGTTATTCATTTAAGTTGAGTTTGTCAGTAATTTAAATATTTGTTGATATTTTATTATTTGTGCCATTATTTACTTTTAACCTAGATAAATACAGTACAGACCAAAAGTTTGGACACACCTTCTCATTCAAAGAGGTTGAATTTGTATTATGGCAAGAAAAAAGCAGCTAAGTGAAGAAAAAAACAAGTGGCCATTATTACTTTAAGAAATGAAGGTCAGTCAGTCCGAAAAATTGGGAAAACTTTGAAAGTGTCCCCAAGTGCAGTCACAAAAACCATCAAGTGCTACAAAGAAACTGGCTCACATGCGGACCGCCCCAGGAAAGGAAGACCAAGAGTCACCTCTGCTGCGGAGGATAAGTTCATCCGAGTCACCAGCAGCTCAGATCAGAGAGCAGGTCAATGCCACACAGAGTTCTAGCAGCAGACGCATCTTTAGAACAACTGTTAAGAGGAGACTGTGTGAATCAGGCCTTCATGGTAGAATATCTGCTAGAAAACCACTGCTAAGGACAGGCAACAAGCAGAAGAGACTTGTTTGGGCTAAAGAACACAATAAAGAAAACTCTTTGAATGAGAAGGTGTGGTCAGACTTTTGGTCTGTACTGTACATTAGAACATTTAATAGTTACATATCACAGTGTTACTTAGTGTTAATAGTTACATAGCAACGTGTCAAAATAATCACAATATGAATTTTTTGATCAAATAGTGCTAATCCTTGCAAAGCCTAAAAGACAACACACCCAGCCCTTGTGTACAATGCTGCATCTAATATCTTCATGTCTAATATTCTCACCTGCTCTTTTGTTTCCTCCAGTGACATTCTTTCCTCCATCTCTTTTGTCCTTTTCCTTTCTTCTTCCTCTTTCATCTTCTGCTCCATCATTTTGTCCACTTCTTCCTCCTCTGCAAGTAAGTAAAAAACATATATAAAAAAGAAACTAATAAAAATCCAGTAGTGGTAAGTGATTAGTTGTGAATTTAGATATGAGGATTGTCAAAAGAAAGCGCCATAGGGCCATGATCTAAGGCAAAACAGACTCATTTTGGTTAGTAGTGGTTTAACAGTTAAGGCTATGGGATTTAAGCTCTAATAGCACCAAGATGCCACTGTTGGGCCCTGGAACAAGGCCCTTAAGCCTTTCTGTCCCAGGGGTGCCACATTATGGCACTTTGACTGCATTTTCATAACAAGCAGGGATTAAAGCAAACAAAAACAAACAAACAAACAAAAATATATAGGTTCATTGTGCTGTAATGTATAGTGATGTGCAATAGTCTTGAATTATAATGTCTGCATTATTATGTACAAAACCATTCAGTTTCTCAACATAACTCAAAAACAAGTTAATTAATAACCCTACAGAAGAATATTTGTATATTGATTTTCAAGTTATGTTTGGAAATAGTGAATGATTTTGTACTTAATGGTAACCATGTATAACATGCCAAATACATTTGCACAGTACTGTATATGCGACAAATAAAGCTTTTTAAAAAAAGAAAAACAATTCTTTGATATGATCTCTTTGCTTTTCAAAACACTTTGTCCATCTGTCAACAAGCTTTCGTTTTCCCTCATTTAAAATGTTTTAGGCTGAGCTGCGAGCTACGAAGTTTTTTGCAGAGTATCACCAGTGTGGGCTAAAGTGTGCAGACGTGCGTTTAATCTGAAGTTTAGATTTCTGCTCTTCAATAAGCGTCTCACTGTAACGAGCACTGTTGATTGCTTTTCACTGTTTAACTTTTTTTCCTGTTATTGTTCCAATGTTGTACTAGACTTTGAGAATCTCATAAAAAATATAAGCATCAATTTTCCAGCTGCTGGTTGACTTTTGAACATTTTCTTAGTCTGAGACTGAGGATGTTTCGTTCCATACTCTGACGTTTACTCTCAGGCTCGTACTGATTAAACTATGTCTCAACAATTTTTTAAGGAATTTTCACCTTTCTTAAAGAATTCAAAATATAAATATAGTTTGCAGATTTTTAAACGTTTGTGTTTATGCTCTTACGCGAGTTGTTTCCGCACCAGGTACACTCTCAGACCACAAACAAAAACCAAATCACTGCACTCTGCTCTTCTTTCGTGCAAATCACAAGCGGGGCATCCATTTTTGCTTACACTACGGTTAGAAAAGAATGGATGTGAAACGTTCACACCTGCAGGAGACGGTAGCCTACATTGGAAAACATGAATAAGATAATGCAGCGAACTAGAGTGTGGATAATTTTAGACTCCCCTTCGTAGTTAAAATTTTTGTCATGTCTGTCATGCACCACCAACATACACCCTATGGAGAAAAAGTATTTGTCCAAACCTGCAATGACATTTTGTCTAAATACTTCAGTATGGAACTGGTCCAACCTTTTGCAGCGATAACAGCTTTTACCCTTTTAAGAAGGCTGTCCACAAGATTTAGGAGTGTTTGTGGGAATTCATGCCTATTCATTCTGTAGAGCATTTATGAGGTCAAGCACTGATGTTAGACGAGAAGGCCTGGCTCGCAAAAACCATTCCGAAAGGTGTTTGATGGGCTTGAGGTCAAGGCCCTGTCCGGGACAGTCAAGTTCTTCATCAAACCATGTCTTTAAAGCTGCTTTGCGAGAATGTCAATTGTTAAAAGCGCTATATAAATAAAATTGAATTGAACTTATAGTCCTCGTATAGTGCACTGGGGTACAGTAATGCTGGAACAGAAAAGGGCCGTTTGCAAACTGTTGACACAAAGTTGGAAGCATAGCATTGTCCAAGATGTCTTGGTATGCTGAAGCATTAAGGTTATATTTCACTGGTGATATGGGACCTGATCCATACAGTGTATTCAAGGGTTGGCTTGAGACATTCTGCATGGGTTGGAATTAATTTGTTTAGACCTGGCAACGCTGCCCAGAGAGCCTCAGAGATTCTGAGCATGGTTATTAAATCTGTATTATTGTTAAATACTTCTTAGAGTAACTTTACTCTGGTGTAAGAAGATGAAGTAAGAATGTGAAGGTGCGTGCTCTACCTTGTCTCTTGCGCTCTCTCTCCCTCATGATGTGTTTGTGTAAGGCTCTGGCCATGGCGTTGGACAGTTTCGGTCTCTCCAACAGAGCAGGCATGGTGACGGGGAGCGGAGGGGCCAGCTACGCACCAAACACACACAGTTCACCATCAACAACCACACTCAGACACCAAACACAGTCCGGAGGTTATAGCAGTCTAGCCATTGTTATTGTCTAAACACTGAAAATGACTTTTATGAAGCAGGAAAACAGAGCTTGCGCACTAAAATACAATTATCTAACAAGTTCTGCTTAAAAGAAGAAGAAAAAAAACAATAAAACATATATATATAGCACAAGAACTTACTTTCGGTTTCTATTAAACACCAGAAATACCTCCTTCTCCTCTATATAAACTACAAATATACACCTTGATGCTGCTCGGGTGTAGCTTTAAGTCGTTGCAAGCACTTCCGGCATCACATCGAATGTCTCGTTTCCTCGTCCGGTGCAAACTAGACAAAGTAAAAGAGTGCACGCGACGTCGTCTTGTGAGAAATCTGCACGCTGGTTAACAATAAATCTTTAAATAATTTTAAAATATAATAATAATATTGCTAAATAAAGTAACGTAAATATTATACTTATTATATTTCGACTTTATTGGTTACTAATTACAGTCGCGCCATCTACTGGACAATAAACATTACTGCGCAGCTGCCGTCAGAAATACCACAGGCACATCGCAGACGCCATGTTTCAGTGCCGCTACACCTACTCAATCCCGCTGTAGCTGCAGTTGTAGCAGAATAAATCAAACATAATATACTCCTTACATTTATCATGTTTTTAAAATGCACAATTTTTTATTTATTTGTTTAACGGTCAAATTCTGCATTTTAGCTCCATTAGGAGGAAAATATTCGACCTATATGAATAAAAAAAAAAAAAAAGGTTTTGTCTGTACGTTGGTCAGAACTCACTCTTTCAATAATATATTTAGGTTTCATACATTGGAGGATCCGAAACCAGTCTCAGAAAATGAATAAATAAATAAATAAATAATTTGTATATATGTATGTCTGTCCACTCAGATTTTGCCAGCATCTCGCAAAACTGGCTGGACAGAATTGAATGAAACTCAAGTATTAAACAGTATTAAACAGTACTTAGGTATTTGCCTAAAGTTTAACCTGCACCATAGGGGAAATCAAAATGTTGAGTAAAAGCAATGTTATGAACAGTTATGTGGCGGATCTAATAATCTACTTTAAAATAAGGGTTCAAAATTTTCAGGGTTCATCTACATGTACGTGGGCTTCAACCTGAAATAATAATACCACTGATTACATCAAAGCTGATCAGCTTATTTTTTAACTTGAAACTTTCAACTATCTTTTCCTGCCAAGGACAAAGATTTGCTTTGGGAGTGACAATAATGGACAGGATTAGGAATGAGTATATTAGAGGGACAACGCAGGTAGGATGATTTGGGAACAAAGTTAAAGAGGCCAGATTAAGATGGTTTGGACATGTGCAGCGGAGGGATGAGGGGTATATCTGGAGGAGAAAGTTAGAGATGTAGCTGGCAGGCAGGAGGAGAAGAGGAAGGCCCAAAAAGAGGTTTAAGGATGTGGTGAGGGAGACAAATGGTCCGCTGTGATGACCCCTAACGGGAGCAGCTGAAAGATGGAGAAGATCAATCAGTCATTTTCTATACTAGTTATTCTGGAGTTAAACTAGTTTAGGCCTGGATGGGACGGGATATCAACCCATTACACAGCACAAGCCTATAATCACACAGACAAGCATTTATAGGCAATTTTGAAACACCCATCAGCTTCCAGTGCATATCTTTGGACTGTGGAGGGAAACCAAAAAAAAAAAAAAAAAAACCCAGAGGAAACCCACAAACCCATGTGGCAAACATTCAAACTCGATTTAGAGACAAGATTGAAACATGCAACCCTGAGGAACGAGAAAATTCTGCTAATTACTGAGCCACTGTGTGCTTACTTACTTGTATGGGTATTGCAGCATGAACCATGTTTCCTCATGCATTCAGTGTGTTCATCAGTTCTGTTCCGATTTTAGTCTACACGGTCATGTATCCAGTCACCTCTACAAACAGCATTTAAGGTCTGGATTTAGTTGGAACGTCTTTTTAAATGTAACACTATGCCCCTATTTTCCAGTTGTATATGGAAATTGTATGGATTCATGGTTCAGTTCTGTTTAGTAAAACGTTTGCTAAATAATGATATTATGGGGCAAACTAGTCTATAATTACATTCTTTTAAATAATCTTTTAAAATATTTTCATATATGGTGTAATTATCTGTCGAAGGTAGTGTGGGATATACACACAATTGACTGGATTACTAGTTATTATCACCCACATAGTCCCAGTAACTGAATATTGCAGCGCTGTCATTTGACCTTCAGCCACACCCTAAAGTATTGTAATCTTTAAAATATTTATATCTAAATGCACTGCTATAAACAGGTTATTGATTTTTCTTTGCACCGACTCTGAGCCACTAACAGAGAGAACACTGTTTTAACCGGGTATAAAGCTTTTACGTTGTCATGTCTTCAGTTTTAAGACATGAAGATAAGCCTTTCTGGAATAGTTCTTGCAACAACAGTACTGTCTAGTACATTTGCAAAACCTATCAAGTTGATGAAGCTGGCTCTAATGAAGACCATCCCAGGTGAGCAAGACCAATACTTACCTCTGCTGCTGTTCATTTAGAGTTACCAGCCTCAAAAATCACCAACTAATAGCACCTCAGATTAGAGCTGTTATGAAGGATTAACGGTAGCAATATCAACTGTTCAAATGAGATTATTGAATATTTTGGATTTCTTCAGCATTGTTTTACAATGTAGAAAGAAATAGAAATCAGGAATGATCATAGAATTAAAAGGTACATCCAAACTTTTGATTGGTACTGTACATACATACCAAATAATTTAATTTTGAAATTACTGGGTTGACTAAGTCTTTAACACATCAAAACCAGGAAGGATAGTGCTGAATCAACTTGAAAATTGAAGAAAAAAAAAATGGGGTCAGTGCATTTTCATACTCATAATAGAGAAAAACTAAATTGATTGGACTTTTGAGCAATGGAAAAATTATTCTCCAATCATGTGCAGTGGCCACTGCACAAGCCTCCGGTTCCTACAGTTGGTCAGGCCTAGACTCACAAACATTATATTGCAATAAAATTAAGTTAGCTGAATGTACTGAATGATCAGGTTATCCAGGTGTCTTTCTTTCCTGATGACTCAGGAATATCCCAGGAAGTTGAGAGTGTGGTTCTGGAAGCATGAGGAATCACTTTTACACATGAACTGGCCACCATATTGTGTACTGTTGTAACTAAAATAGGGATGAGCAGACAAGTGTTAACTTCCTCATAATGCTTTAGGGGAAAAAAAGGATTAAATCACAATTTTATATTAGAACGATTGAACAAATAATCACAGCTTCAGTTTTTGGAGCAGTGCAATTTAGAGGCTTTTACCACAGTTGTAGGTGGATTTGGTCCAAGATGCTGATCTCCTGAGATGGTCACATTTATTAATAAAAGTTTTTAATTTTGATCATTGATGTGAACTAAATCAACTTTTTATCTTATGAACCAGTGTAAGGATCTATCCAATGACAAACTTCAAAAGCACCGTCACTCTGGATAAGGGCGTCTGCCAAATGCACCTGCATGATTTTATTAAACTGTCCTACTGGACCTATAACAGGCTGACTGGGCAACAAAGATTCCTATTAACGATAACCTACTATTAAAGTGGAGGGTATGTTTAAATACAACACGTTATGCCTCAAATTGCCAATTGTGACGGGTCAGAAAAAATTAATTTCAATAGACACATGCAAGTAAACTGAAGCTAACTGAATTGACAAATATTTATTCCATTAATAAGCAAAAAACACTACAAATACCCTCAAACTTCAATTACTTATTGGCTTATTTTATGTACATTAAAATAGAATTACAGTCTCAATAATCCAAAGTAGCTAAACGATTGAACTTGGGGATGGTATATAAACTGAATTTAGAACTTGGCCAATACTGAACAAGAAAAGCTATGGCATCGTTTTTAGGAAGAAAAGGAACAAGGTTAAACGCAGACATGCTGTTAATACAGTGCACCAAGTTTATTTGAATAAAACCCAACGCAAATTACCAATTAAAAATCACAAAGCACACTACACTTTAAACTTGTCAAAAATAAAAATTGGCTTCTCTGAAGCCATGTTTTGTTGTTTTTTTTTGTTTTGTTGTTGTTTAAAAATACTTTAGAAATGAGTAAATGCAAAGCTGAACACAAGGTCATGAAACTACCAGACTACACAAAACACTTCAGAATTCTCCCAGAGCAAATCCTGAGAAGCGCCACACACACGATTCGCCCCGAAAGGTTAAACAGTCTTCTGCTGCCCCTTCTTTCCAATCAGAGATTTGTGAATGTGAGGAATGACACCTTTAACACAAAAGAATAATCAAATCAATGCAAAATATGCAGGTATGCATATTTCAACATTTATTTCACAAGTAGCAGTCCATATTTGAAATCTACTACATAAAAGGAAAGGATTAATAGTTTAATATTGTATACACAAGACAGTACATGCACAACTTACCACCACCAGCAATTGTTGCTTTGATAAGCGAGTCCAGCTCCTCGTCACCTCTGATGGCAAGCTGCAAATGGCGTGGAGTGATGCGCTTCACCTTAAGATCCTTGGACGCATTTCCCGCCAACTCAAGAACCTTAACGCAAAAGGAAAAGCTGCTGAAGCATGATGAATCAAACAGGGCAGTGCAATCAGAAGAAATTTGACTGCTAGGCAGCTTGCCACTACTTTCCATATGGCAGCATCTTCACATTCAACCAATTTCACTACTGGAGATTTAAAGCCTCTATTCTGCATACTTGTGTGCATTTAAAAATAGTAGCACCGCAATGGATACATGATTGAGCAAATGCCTCTGAAATGTACTCATTTCTCCAAATTCTGAGGATGTGTTCACATTTTGCACAAGACCCATCACCATATCAGGCATTATTTGTTGACCATTTGCATGGAGTGGACAATCCCATTACCAGTGGTACATCAGCAAGACCACAAAAGTTTACAGGGAATAAAAGGCATAATTTGAATAGAACCGCTGGTTACGATGGTAGTGATAAATATTTGCTCTTAAAGCCTCACCTCAGCAGTCAGATACTCGAGGATTGCAGCACTGTAAACAGCTGCAGTGGCTCCTACACGGCCATGACTCGTTGTTCTGGACTTTAGGTGTCTGTGAATACGCCCAACCGGGAACTGTAAGGCATCCAAGAGAAGAGGAGAATGTTTATTTTTAAAGTACATTAAGAGGGGTGTTTGTAACATTGTTTAAGATGTATTCGCCTTTGTAAATTGGTGACGCCCTGAAATATTTGTATATACATTAAACAAGTTAAATAAGTTAAGTTTTTGAAGAACTTGAAAAATATAAGAAAAAAAAAAATACATGAACTGTGACAAAACAGAAGTATGGTAAGATTAATTTATTTAAAGTGTGCAAAAAGCATGCATCCACTGATAACCCTAATTTACCTAGATTTGCACACAGTGCTAAATAAAATACACTAATAAAAATAATATGATGTATATATTCTATCCATCTATACACTAATATATATACATTTAGTATAAAGACACACATTACTCTTTTCCTGAAGTGTGTACATGGTGTATGTACACACTCGCTGGAACCCCCCCCCCCCCCTTTTTAATACATCTGTATGGCTGCTGTAACGTTAAACTTTAGCATTAATAAATTGCTCCATCTACATATTTGTGTACACATTAAATTATTTTTCCCTTTAACTGCTTTTGTTGAAGCAGAGTCGTTTCCCCATGTATGTGCTTTGATTACACTCCACAATTTGTAATTGCAACTACATGTCTGTTGTCTATTATTTTACTATTATTACCATTGCTACTGTATGTTTGAAGCTTCCTTCGCGATCCATAAAGTAGCCTTCCGCTGCTTTATGTAAAATCTATTTGGATTAAAGAGTGCTCGGTGGTCTCGGCAACAGCCATGTTTCTTCCTCAAACACTAACGACGGCCGGTCACGTGACCAAGTACACCTTTCGGAGACGTTCGGAAATGTTCGTGCAAAAAAATGCATAGTAAAAACTTCCAGCTTTGATTGTGTTATATTAATACACCAATTTTGGGTGGAAATATATACACACATTACATAAATATTTTTAACCAAGATTTCTTATTTTTAAACAGCCAGCCATTAAAATGATTATACATGCATTTTGATTCTACGAGGTAAAATATAAACAGAATACATATTTAAGAGTCGAAATAAAGAAGCGCGAGGAGCCGCGATACAGACCTGCAGTCCTGCCCTTTGTGAGCGCGAAACCGCCTTGGCTTTCGCCTTGCCCGAGTCCTTTCCAGCTTTCCCTCCTGCCTAAAAAATAACACAAGAGAGTGCAATTGAATACATGGTCGCTAGTTAACATTCTACATGCCGTGCTTTGAGTCGTGAATTTACTTAAAACGTGTTACTAAGCGCACGACAGCGTAACACACGTCCTTGGCCTGCAGCAAACAATTCACGTTAGCTTCAATGCTAACTGACGTTAGCTAAAATAAGCCGGAGACAATAGCATGTAGGCTAAAACCGCCAAAAAACAGAAATCTTACAGGACGCGGATAACCTCTACAAATTTGAGCTAATGTAAAAATACGAACACGAAGAAAATAGTTTTGTTACCATTTCGTAAATCTATTTCTAGTAAAAATCGTCCAGACAATTCCAGAAGGTCTCGGTTTGAAACAGGCTTCCCGCCTTCAGTTGGCTATATAGAGAGAGGCAGTACATCCGGGACACAGCGTTCACAAAGCAGCCAATCCGCTTCGTCGTTTTGTCGCGCGGCGGTAATGCGCGTCGTCATGAGAACCAGACAGACCAGTGTATTGTGCTAAATCTTCTTAAAATGTTATTACTGACACAGCTAGAATTTAATATTTGTTTGTTTTATTGACATTCAAGTGTTTTTATTAAACACTATCCAATGAGTTTATTTTTGGTTTTGAATAATTTCAGCTTGCTTAATGAAACAGATTTTGGTTATTTCATAATATGTAAAGCTTAGTAACTTGATTCAAGCTAACATCATTAACAAACATGAATGCTGGATATCTGTTTTACTCAGATATGTAAGAAAATAGAGATAATACACACTTTTGTTAATCCCTCAGTGGGGTGATAGAGAATAGCAAAGAATAAATAGCAAAGTATAAGTGTCAGACAAATATTTGGACACAAGCTTGGATTTATTTTGTACATTCTACAACGATATAATACTGGATTTTTTTTTATGAAAGAGGCATTAGGTTATTAAGTAATAACAACATAAAGTTCAGCTGTTCTGGAATAGTTCTTGCAACAACAGTTTTGTCAAATGCATTTACTAAACCCATCAAGCACCATGATGAAACTGGCTCTAATGAAAACCATGACAGGAAGGCAAGACCAAAACTAACCTCTGCTGCAGAGAAGGTCATTTAGAGAAATGACCAATTAAGAGCACCTCAGATTAGACCTATTAATATGTTATAGAAATGATAATTAATATTCTGCACATATCTGTTACTGTTACTTGGTAATTACACATCTACATAATTTTAAATAAATATACTGTGATTTATTTCTGCATTTTATGATTCAATCCTGGACCACGAATTTAAACAGGCTTAAAAACTGATTAAACAACACACCAGTCAAGAATTAAACTGCTATTGTGAAGTGATTATATGCCTGACAGCCACACCAAGACCATTTCACACCTCTTTATTCAGCTCTCAAGAAGTGTGAGTCAATTAGCATAAATGACTTTTTTATGATATTGGTTACATACAAGAAATAATTAAGACAGTCCGGGGCTCTTTAATGCAATAACCTAAAGCTCCACAAGGTGGCTGCAGGAGCCATGGTCTGTTATTCTGCACCTGCTGTAACTGAAAAAAAGCAAATCGCTGAGAGCTGGAGTATGAAATTGACCTGAAGCCATATCATTATGACCACCTGCCTAATATTGATTACACCCCATTTTGCCACCATAACAGTGATGCACTGTGTGTTCTGACACCTTTATATCAAAACCAGCATTAACCTTTCCCTCAACTTTTTTTTTTCATGTAGTTTGATTACTACATGGGCCAGTCTTCACTCCTACTGTAAGTGTGTCAGTAAGCCCTGACCACCCATGAACCTGTCGCACTGCAGATCAGGAACATTCCACAAGAGCTGCAGTTTTGGAGTTCCTCTGACCCACTCCCTTTGCAATTAATATCTGGCCCTTGTCAAAGTCATTCAAATTCTTATGCTTTTCCATTTGTTTCTGCTTTCAACTTCAGAAAAAAAATTTCACTTGTTGCCTAACATATCACTTCCAGACGTCATGGTAACGAGATACGGGAATGTGGCTACTGTGAGAAATACAAATTTTGATGGCTAGACAACTGAGTCAGAGAAACTCCAAAACTACAGCTCTTGTGTGATGTTTTGGTACAGTATATCCTGCAGTGGTCAGGACATTTTGAAGCTGTGTAGTCTGATCCAATAGAAGAGCTTCTGTAGCTCAAATCAAGGAAAATGTTCATGCTAAAGGGTCAATGCCTCTATAGCCAAAAGTTTGTTGACATCTGACCATCACATTAATATCTGCTTTTTGAATACCTAATTCCAGATGAAGTGCCATTTTTTTCATAGAAACATTTGCTCTTATTGTAAGTATTTATGCTAGATATTGAAGTGCATCTGTAGGGATATATGCTTCTTCAGGTACAAAAGCAACAGAGCAAAGTCAGCTTTCTAGTTTGTCCCAAAAGTGTTTAGTGGCATTAAGGTCAGGGCTCTGTGCAGGACACTTAAATTAATCTTTGTGGTGTCAGTTTGGGATAAAAAAACTATATATGGGTGTATGGGTGTGATGGGCAGGTATATATATCTTGGTCTTGGTCTTCCTTTCCTGGGGCGGTCCACATGTGAGCCAGTCTCTTTGTAGTGCTTGATGGTTTTTGTGACTGCACTTGGGGACATTTTCAAAGTTTTCCCAATTTTTCAGACTGACTGACCTTCATTTCTTAAATGATGGCCACTCGTTTTTCTTTACTTAGCTGCTTATTTCTTGCCATAATACAAATTCTAACAGTCTATTCAGTAGGACTATCAGCTGTGTATCCATCTGACTTCTGCACAACACAACTGATGGTCCCAAACCCATTTATAAGGCAAGAAATCCCACTTATTAAACCTGACAGGGCACACCTGCCCAAGTGAAAACCATTTCAGGTGACTACCTCTTGAAGCTCATCAAGAGAATGCCAAGAGGGTGCAAAGCAGTAATCAAAGAAAAAGGTGGCTACTTTGAAGAACCTAGAATATGACATATTTTCAGTTGTTTCACACCTTTTTGTTATGCATATAATTCCACATGTGTTAATTCATAGTTTTGATGCCTTCAGTGTGAATCTACAATTTTCATAGTCATGAAAATAAAGAAAACTTTTTGAATGAGAAGGTGTGTCCAAACTTTTGTCTGTACTATATATATACTTTTGACCATATAAAGAAATTACACACCAAGGAAGAGAGTATATATCTTCACACAGAATTCTGGTTTTGAAAGCATTTGCTCAAATATCACCACCTTCCTGATTTGACCAAAGTTACCTTGTACAATGCCAAAGCTGATCACGAGTACTTACAATTACATCAACATTGAGTTTTTACAAACCTCTCATATTTAGAGCAATGTACCAATAGTTAAACCAGTAAAAACGTCAGCATGCTATAACTCTTCCAATGTATTGCTCAAGCCATGCTTAATAAAATGTCATTAGTCATTGTTCTCCTTTATGTATAGCTGTAAAAGTATTAGGCATATGATGAACTTCAGCATAGTGTCCATGAGACATACAGTTAATATAGTGGGCAGAATGGCATGCCATCCAGGGCAAGAGCTGAAATCTGTTACTGACAAATTACTGGCATGAAATTACAGACATGCTTGAAGTACAACCACCTACACAGAGGTCCTGAAAGCTATTTGGCTGCTCATAACTAACTGATCCAGCTGACTGTAAGTTTTTCAATGTCCACCACTCTTCTCACATCTCTTGCATACTTTCTTCTCTCTCTCTCTCTCTCTCTCTCTCTCTCTCTCTCTCTCTCTCTCTCTCAAACACACACACACACACACACACACACACACACACACACACACACACACACACACACACACACACACACACACATGCACACACCATGAGTCTACATTTCACACACATTTGCATAAGCATTATGCCCCTGAGACGCTTTTGACCCATTTTTCTTCATCGAAAAATGTCAAAAAATATGAACACATGATCTGAGGGAATGGAAAGACAAGTCTTTCTCTGTCTCATGACTTTTTCAAGCACTGAGTGTGGACATAAAAATGTAAACCTCAAGAATGCATTGATATCATGTATTCACTAAGGAATAGTTCATACCCCTGCACCGAGAACAGCTACAGTCATTTTTGCAATATTCTCCTACAAATACTGAAGTGTGTCTCAAATAAAATGCTACTGAAGCTACTTGGACCTGTGACTTGGCTCTGATTTGATCTATAGTATCTTATGAATGATGCTGCATCGAAAACTCATGTCAGATTTCTCAAAAAGATGAACAGGCAGGCAAACAAGTCCGACTGGCAGGAAAATAAGAAAGTAAAAAAAAAAAAAAAAACAAGGAAAGACAATCATCTGTGACTGGAATATCACACACTTATGCTTGACCCGATCTTAAGACTTCCCACTGAGATGTGACTTGACACACACATGCTAGAGCCTTCCTCCTGACATTCTCCTCATAAACCTCCTACTGTAAATAACCCCTGTCTTTCTCTGTGCAGCAGTTGGAAAATGACCCTTCATGGGCAATCTCCTCAGTTGTTTTCTTTGCTTCATGCAGGCCAACACTTTGACCTTTTTAAAGCAGGGACTTTTGTCCAGGCAGGCAAAATTATATTTTTTGCATCTAAGGAAATATACAAAACATCAAATGTCTGTTTCTTTTCATTCCAGGTCATAACTGGGTGCTCGTCTCAGCATGAAACAGTAAATGCTGCTTTCTTCTAAAGAAACCAGGCTTTGATGATTCATGTTCTAACTAAACTCAGGTCATTCTGTTTTTTTGCAAGATCATGTTATGTTGACCTCAAAATCAAGGGTTATATGCTGCATATCCACAAATTCACTGTAATATATTCACTGTAAAAAAAAAAGATGAAGAAAGAAGCCATTTCAAACGATAATCATTATACATACATTATATTATACATAAATTATATTCTATATCACTTGCTATGACTGTATAGAAAGCCTTTGCTCTTATTGTTGTTATATATGATTGACTTTGCTGGGTAAATTAAAAAGCCGTAAAAGGGCAGATATAATGCCAGGTCATTTATCTTTGTAGCTTAAGAGATGGTCTTGACTATACTTTCTGCAACTACCAACCATGCATCCTGTCTTATGCTCTCTGTAGTGTCTGTAATGAGTTGAAAAATGGTAGTCCAAAATAGTACAGTTTTTTTATTTATTTTATATTTATGAACCTTATTTTGGAAGTGGTGGGCAGTTGCGAGGTAAAACACTGCATAAGTTGCAACTCTTATGACCTGAAATATGTTTAAATATATAACAAACCTTCTTCTGGCCCAATTTTACACAGCTGACCTAACCCAAAAAAGACCCGCTTTGTTGCATCCACATACTTGTTCTGTGCTCATAGTTAAGCAAATACAATATACTGTACAAGTACTAGGTTGAGGATGAGTTATTTACTCAACTAATGCCTTGATCTGGAACATTTTATGTATGCAAGTGCCTGCTGCTTATAATGCTGTGTGTCAGTTGGATATATACTGATATATATACAATTACACACACACACAAAACCAAGTTCTATCACATAAGATTGGATACTATTAAAAACATTCTTATTTCTGGAAACATTTTAGTTTATAAGAAACTCTTTAAAAAATTACAAAATCATATTAAACATTCTAAAGGCTGATGTGATGAAATAACTTGTGAAAGCAACAATCTAAAGTCTTGCTATCAGTTACATCATCCACCCTTGAACAAGTTCTTCCTCAAAAAGAACGCATAATTTGTCCACATAGAAGGTCAGGGTCAAGTGTAAAGGAGCTCCAGGGCAGTGTTTAGATATACATATGTACAGTAGATCTCAAATCTATCATAAAGGAAATCTAATATGAATCTTAAATCATTCAACTGGACGTGGGAGTCCCAGGTTCGGCTCCTGCCAACCTTTGGTTGCTTCAGGAAAGCCATTACAGTGCAATACCTGTGCCAAATCAAACACATGGAAAAAGCTTCTGCTGTGATGACACCAAATGGGATGAGCTGACAAGCAAGAAATGTTCAGATGCTCTCTAAATATTTACCAGACAGCAAATGGGTGATAGCTCAATGATGGCCCATATAAAACTATGGAATAGATGTGAGGAACTCTGTCTGTCTGCCAGACTCAGTGATGCTTGATAAGACCTAGTGTCAAGCATGAAATGGATGTGGATGAAAACATGACCTTGAACATGACTGTGCCACTTTCTCACCACTGTGTACTTGTGGTTGCTGTTACTGACCCTTAATGAGCCATATATGTCCTGCTCTCCGGACATGGTTTTTATTAAACAGCAGTTACACAATGGGAATTAAATGTTTCTGTTCAAATTTGGCTCACCCAGCCAAAACAATTAAAATCAGATTGGATGTTTTGCACTAAAACAGACCCAGATTCACAGAGACAAGTGGAAATGGGAAACTAAAGGTAATCCAGATGAAGTGACCCAATTAGAGTCAGACTGAAAAAAAAGCTAGAAACAATATATGTTAAGTCATTAATCACCTTAGGTCTGTGTTTAATATATTACTTGATAATTTCAGGGCGACACAGTGGCTTAGTGATTAGCCCTCTGGCCACGCACCTCCAGGGGTGAGGGTTTCATTCTGTGTGTGTGGAGTTTGTATTTTCCCCTCCGTGCTTGGTGGGTTTCCTCAAATAGTCAAAAAACATGCAGATTATGCTGATTGGTGTTGCCAAATCATGTGTGTGAGTGTGTGGTGAGTGTGTGTGCCCTGCGATAGATTGGCACCCATTCCATGGTGTACCCCGCCTTGTGCCCAAAGTTTCCCGGGAATAGGCTCCAGGCTTCCTGCGATCCTGGATAGGTTACACAGTGCAGAAAAATGAATGAATGGTTCATTTTATTTTCACATTTTCACATGCTCCTATAATAGAAGCATTCTGTAATGTAACGCTGTCTCAGTTTCCTTCAAAGTAAGTGAGCATGTTGTTATAAAGCAGATGGACAACTGACTTCGGACACCACAATGTGACATTGATATTTTTAGCCAGTGTAACCTGGCACACACAGAATCAGTTCTACGAAGTGGGCACGTTTATATGGAAAACAGTCCTGGTGATCAAGGTTCTTACTAAAGGTCAGTGCAGGACCAGCGCCCACAAAACCATCATCACCAAACACCACAGCCAAAAACTTTCAGGGCCAAGGATTCAGCTCATCCCAGGACAGAATGATTCACAGTTTAATTCCTAAAAGGACAGTGAACAGGATGCCATCGAATGAGAAGGTCAAAAGAAGCAAGAGTTGGGTATTTACATACACTATATAACTTATACAGTTTCTTTAAATGTTCAAAATAAACACAGTCAAATATTACACAAATAAGGTTTTATATGAGAAACCAGATGCTGCCAGCAAGATATCTAAGAATCGGTAATGGTTTGTTCAGGTTCTCTGTGGCCAACTGAATAAATACACAGTAGAAGTAAACGGTGTTGTAGGCTTCATGTATTTTTTTTGTATAGAGATATTTTGAATGGAAATTCCAGTGATTTCAACATCATAAATGACCTCCATTAAACAGTCATGACCAAGGATCGATCTTAAATTCTCAGAGGTGCATGCATACACTGGAGACGCAAAAAATAAAAAAAATAAAAATAAAAATCTGTCCTGAACATCTTGCTACTTTACAAGGACAGTACAGCCTGTATGGAAGCGTATTCATGGGGCAATATATCAATGAACAGCATGTACCTTACAAGAATGTATTTATGCATTAAAGCAGTGATGATTAGATTTTAAGCAATTGCCTCAGGCTTCATGCACTTCTGATGAGGTTTATGCATGCTTTATTTTTTTGCATATTTAATGACAGAAAGTGGTATACCGTATATAATTTCCCCCCCCACAATTTGCTATTTTAATATTAATTAGAGGAAAATGAAATAAACTGGACATTTACTTTATATTCTCGTCATTACTGATCATTCTATTTCTGGTCAAGCTGTTCAAGAATGATAGTGTTGTTTTTTTGGATGAGATTACCTTCGTTCAGAAACCTATCAACATGACTTTCAGAGAACTTGTCGTGTGTGAAAGCGAGGAAGGGGTGATGTCCTTCCACCTCTGTGAAAGTGCTGCATAGTTTGGCAGCCATAATGCTAGATCAGCAGCTATGCATTACATCGGGGCAGTTTGACAACAGCTGCTGAGCGCACACACACACACACACACACACACACACACACACACACACACACACACACACACACACACAAATACACACACACACAAATACACAAGCATGTTTTACTGTCTTTGTGGGGTCATTATTTATCACTTCAATTAAATAAAAAAAATTGTCAATGGCTAACCCTTAAGACAAAGGTCAGACATTTTCATGTATTGAAGTTAGTATGGGGACGTTTGATCCACACATACGCTACATTCACACACACACACACAAACACACAAACACACACACAAGTGTCAAGGCCAGCGCATATGTTTGTGAATCAGTTTTCATTCCTATAAGCATATCACAGATGCCAGACTTCCTATTAAAGGTGGATTGCAGAATCTCATGGGTGTAAAGTATGCGTTCGCCATTTGAAAAACTAATTGCGCAGATGTTGTTTTATCTGATTAGACAGGAAATAAACACTCATAGTTTTTCATTCCAGGCCACAAGAACTGACAAACTTTCACAAGCTCAAAGTTCACAGTCCACCATTCTGTAACAGCTGGAGACCTTTAAGCTTTAAGCAGTGACGTACGTAGCGGCAAATATTGCAGGTCAAAAAAGAGACGTATTACTACTATTTAAATTTTTTTTCTTTCCATACCGGTTGAAAAAAAAATAGTTTTGAGACAACTTAAAAATATATATATTGATAAATCATCCCTCCATGTGAGTGCATAAGGTGTGTATCTGTATATCTCTGGACATACTCGTCATTTCAATACCGATACCTCATAACGTTATCTTTGCTCTTACGAGGTTATCTCTCAGTTTATGGGGTTATCCATGTCCATATCCTGTGGTCTTTGCTGCTTTCACTTTTTCATATCCAATAACCACTTTGTCCTGAACTTACTTCCTCCTAACAGGATCGTGTCCGATGGTATTTTCAGATCCGGAACTACTCAACTAGCATGAGAATATGTTTTTGACAGAAACGACAAAGAATTTCAGTCTCAATAAGGCATCTTTTTTTTTTTTTACTTATACTAAATGTTGATTGTTGTATACAAATTATTCTCATTATCCTGATTTCACTTTTGTCTAAATACTTTTGGCCACCACTGTCTATGTAAAATTCTGCACTCTTTTGTACTCTTGTGAGAATTCATTTGTGGCTTTATTGTCCTCCTACATTTATCCTCAGCACTTGTTTTTAGGTAGATTGGTGGACAATTCAGTAGTCTGCACCTGTCTTATTCAATCATGCATGTGTCACCTGTAAGGCCTCAATAGAATTCATTCATTCCTCACCAGAGAGACACTTGGTTATTGCGACTTGCTTCTTGCTGGCTGCTGACTATTGTGTCCCCGGTGTAAGACCGCTTTATCTCCCCCCTCAGGACTTAAAACCCAGAGGACTCTTTAAAAAGAATGGACCATCAGCCCTCATTTATGTGCAAATGCCTGGATTGTTTTTTTGCTACACTTTTAAGTCACTTTGCATGAAAGCATCTGTCTACCACGTGAATAGACAAAGGAAATGTAAATATCTGCGATTAAATAGTGAAAATGTATTATTGATGGCCTGCTTTGCTGCTATTCGTAATACTTTGGTCATCAACTTACGCAACAGACCCCAAATGCAAAACAGACATCTAGAAATTAGATTTTTTTTAAAGCAACGCAATAAAGGAAAAATTAAGCAGACGATTGCTGGATTATTTTTCTAAAGAATAAATACATACCATTAAAAACAGGAGTAAACATATCTGACAACTTGGCCCATAATCTCATATTTATTGTTCATTACATAACAGATGTATCTCTGTTGGATTATTTACAGCCTGATCTGAGAATATACCAAAGAGATTGAGGAAAACCTGTGCACCATAAGTGTAGGTAAGCAAATTTAATCCTCTTGAGAACCGAATGTCCTCATATGAAGATAAATATTATGTGATCCTCATATGAGGACTGTGTGGTACGATTCTTTTGCCAGATATCTTGCTTGAGGACAGTAATTAAGTTCATAGTTATCTGGTACTAATAAAGAGAAACAGCGAGGAGAAATTGCAGTATATACAAAAGTAGAGATTAATAGCCATTTTAAAGCAGAATTGCAGAATCAGCCCAGAACTCGGTCAGCAATTGTCAATTTGAGCATTTGCTGTAATTTATACACAAGTAGAACTCTTAAAATATTGCAATTCATAAGTAAAATACATTTTTGCATTATTTGGTTGCTGTTATACCATAGAGGTTTAGCAGTTATTTCAAAATGCTATCCTGAGGCAGAGCAGAATATTGGATATCTGGGGGATGTAATTTTATTCTTCTCCAAACCCTCGTGTGTTTTGGCATTTTACAGGTTATTTCTGTACATTTTTCCTTTTCCTGTAGTATACATGTTTTACTCCCAGTACCCTCAATTCTCATCCTTCTAGAAAAACATGAGGACTAAACAGATCAAGAATAAAATGCCCCCTATTCAGGAAACTGTACATAATACTTCAGTGTTTTTGCTTCCGTGTTGATCTTATTCATGTAGGTGATGACTTTCTGTAGTTAGAACAGTTTCCACAGAGCTACTACTCCAACTCCTCATAACTTTGTGCCAAAAAATAGGCTAAAATAATTTGCCCATTAGCAGCATAAAAAGCACTTATCAGCATGAATATTTTTTCATCAGTACGGTGATGGTGTTGAAGATAAACATGCAACTGACTGCAACATTTGTTTTATTACTCAAGGCCACAGTGTTTCGAAACAGATCAGCAGTTCTGGTAGCAAAGTAGGTCAACACTAGAAATTAAGAAAACCATGTGATCTATTCAGAATAGTTTATTGTCAAATAGACAAGAAATTCCACTTCCTGTAACAGGAACCTCTTAAAAATACATCCAGTTATCAGAACAGCACTGCAATGGTGATGGACAAAGACAGAACATAGGGGATACCCAGTCGAGCACTAAACAGCTTGCCCAGTAAGTTTCATAGAAAAGCCAACAATTCTTTTTAAACAATTTTAGGACGTTGAAAACATTACACTTAAATTGATCTTTAATGTCTTCAGCATGTTTTTACAAGCACACGCTGCAGAAAAGCACAATACTTTCAGAAACACACCCCTCACTCACACACTTGATATGAAGCGGAGCAAGTCCGTTTAATATTTAGTAAGGTATTTGTTACATCCTAGTGAGAATTCGCAAGAATTAATGGCACAAACACTTGTGCACTAGGAAATAGGAATAGGAAATATGAATAACACAGACAGCACAAGTATGGGTACAGCATCCTATAACAAAATGCATTAAACTTTAACATACTTAATGGCCTACTGTGTTAATCCACCTCCCTCAAAACCGAACATACAGTGAATCTACAGAACTAGTTCACATTATAGTATAAAAAGTGCAGAAAAAAAAAAGAGCTGTTCAAAAGGCAGCCCTGTACATTCACATCCTGAAGTGCATTAGTACCATTAAACCCAAGCCCAGTGGCTCAGCACTCCTCGACTACGGTACCAGCCGCTGACGAGTAGAGCTTCTTCTTAACGAGCCGAAAGCCAGGGCCGAGCTTGAGCGTGCGACGTGAAAAGCACGTCCCAATACGCAGAAAGTCCCTGAAGTTCATCCAGCTGCTGCCATCTTGTTTGAAGACCAGCGTCAGCTCAAAGGTGGGCACCATGCTGGCATCACAAACCAAGCGTTCGAGCTTCGCACATCGCCGCTGTTTACGCTGCTCCTCCAGCTCGAGGCGCACATCCAGCACGCAGCCACGTAACCCACAGGGTTCACTGGCCGCAAGCCGCAAAACGTCCCGTGCCACCCGCCGGGTCAGTGTCTCAGGCAGTAACACTTTTGTGCAATGTAGAGTGCTGGTCTTTGCACGCGCCAAGCAGCCCTCAAGCAGCCGCACCAACTGTTGGCACGCCCACTCCTCACAAGCTTCGGCACTCAGGTATGGCTCAGCCAGGCAGCGCTCCCAGAAGTCCAGTTCTACACAATAGATAAGGGAAATACATGGGATCATAATGGAGAAGAAAATGAACCCAAATCTTGAGTGATTTCAAGTCACTGCAAATGATATGAAATAGCATTTACCATTAAAATGGTTTGTAGCTATAGTATGAACTCATGTTGAATCTTTTAGCAATGAAAAAACAGGGCTGGGGCAAAAATGTATGAGCGATTCGGTCATCGCTACAATTTTTTATTTTTTAAGCAACACCAAACTTTTGGTGATCAGATGTCACGTCAGATGTCAACTAACACCAGGTAACCAGTAGTAACGCTAACACCAATTAACCCTTAGTAACTATTTATGATGGGTTTTATATGCTAGGGAGCTTAGGGCTTGTTGCTATTCCTTCCCAGACAGTGGGAGTAGCAACGTAATATAAAGAAGCTTTATGATGTACATGCATAATGCTCAGCCTTGTCACACCGCTATGAGAGCTGACATTTGTGTCATGGTGATTTACACTCAGGCTCACAGTGGAGCTGGGTTGCTGCTGCCTCAACAGGATGACTGCAGCTGATTAATGACGTCACCGCGGACAGCCTCCAGCCTCAGCTCCTCATCCATAGCGCAGTAAACATGCACAACAGCTAGCACCTGATCTACAGCTTATAGTGCTCATGCAAACGGACAAATGTGAAATGAATAACGTTATAATAACTTACCGTTGTCGATGCATGACCGGTCGTATCCTTTGTCAACAACAAAATCCGAGATGAATTCAGAGTTTTTGTTCTTCTGTGTGCTTGTTGCAACCATTGTGCAAAGCCGTTGGATTAGTTTTTTGGCCTTATAATATGGTGCTGAAATAGAAAAAAAAACATCTAAATATCCACTTAAATCAATCAACCCTTCCCTAAATGTAAACTTTTGCTTAATATAATTCTAGATACAATTAAAAGGAAAACAAAAGCATATACCAAATACGACTGCAAAGTAATTTAAAGTACTCTCAGAAATGGTTTTTTTTTTATTATCTCTGAACCGTTGACATAGCAACAAGGAGAAACTTCGAGAAAAAAGTTTTAGCCTTAGCCCAGAGGCAAATAAAGCTGGCTACAATTACATGTGAAAGGGGAGGACAGATAAAAACAACATAAAGAAGGTGCAAGCACTTACCGTTATAAAATAAATTAAAATATATTAATCAGAAATGTCTTCATATAAATACTTGGGTCACTTCACACGCTCCCAAAAGCACCCTAATCATTCATACCGAATGAAAGCCCGAAGAACACTCCACCAGTATTTATAGGCTTCTGCGGACAACGACCACACGGCGTCTACCAATCAGCACACAGTATCACATTCCAGAGCCCGCAGTTAGGCCAAGCAAGCAGCAAGCAGCGCGTGCCCGAGTCGAGTGATCTGATTGGCTAGTGTCCACGGCCCCTGGCCAATGGCTACACGTCGTTTCGTGTTGCTATACCCCCAGTAGGTCAACTTCCTTCCCAGTTGCTTCTAATACAAAACAGATCCTGAACTAAAAAATGTTAAGCGGCCAGTTTTCTTTTTTACACTGACCGAAAGCTGGAAAAAGGATTATTACATATGATCATATGAAGTATTATGATCACTTCCACCCATGCAGTTCAGTTGCGTGTTTGGTTGTTTGTTTGATAGATAGATAGATAGATAGATAGATTATTAATCCCAAAGGTAAATTGTATAGTTACAGCAGCCAGTTCACATTAAAATGGCAAAATTGAACATCAAGGTTACACTGCAATTAACTTAATTTCACTTTTTTAAACTCATGATTTATATGCTTACTTTATAAGCTTCTTATATATCTTGTAGTATTTTGTTCTTAGCAATGCTCTAGTAACTTCTGGTCAGTTCTGACATTACCATGTGTATACTGACTATATAAGATATACAGTGTGCCATCGACAACCTGTCTTTGTGTTACTATCTATCTATCTATCTATCTATCTATCTATCTATCTATCTATCTATCATACAAAAAGTGAGCAACAAGCAAGAATCACATTAAGAAAAAGGTAAAAAAAAAAACAACAACACTATTTACAACTTAAGGTGCATTAATGAAGTAAAAATGTATCAAATAATACAAATACACTGTTTTATTATTGTATACACAGGTGGGAACAAAACTGTACATAAGGTGCACCAGCAAGTTCAAATATTAATAAAGAAAATGAACCAGAAAGTTGACATATTATTAAATATGAATGAAATGAATTAAAGGACATGACCATATCAGTGCAATGAAGACAGAATGTATATGAGCCTATTTATAGTGATGTCAGAGATCTAGATCCCCTTCGTGAACAGAGCGGTGTTATTGTAAAGTCAAATTTTGCCCATATGTGAACAAATATAAATGTTTATCAGAAAAAAATCTGAATAGTACTGACTCACAAAACAGGGTCATCACTCTTAAAGCAATGGTGTGTAGGAGTTATTTTCTGTTCAATATGGGAAAACATTGTCTAGAGAGTTTAAGGACAATGACTACAGTATAACATGAAGTGCCTCAGGTGCTGTTACTTGCCCAGACAATCCAGTTAAATAAATTAATAAATTAATAAATAATAATAAAGGTAAGTACTGCATCAGGAGTGTCCAGCCAGCACTGATCTAACTTTAAGGCCAAGACTTCATGATCTAGCAAGTCCAATTACACAATGAGAATCCGCAAAACAAATTAAAACCAAATTCAAATTCAAATAAAAATTTAATTTGTCACATACACAATAATCACGGTACGATATGCAGGGAAATACTTAAACGACTGTTCGTGACCTAAAAAAATATGAGATGAAATAAGAAAATAGAAATATAGATTTCCCTACAATAATAGAATAGAGGAAAAAATTGCACAAATTTCATTTTAAAATGAAAAATATAAAATCTACAAATATAACCATATACAGTTACAATAAAATAAAATATAAAATAAAAATATATATAATGTCAAATGTATAAAATTAATAAAATGTATCTACAGGTGAAAGAAAGAGTAATATACTTATAAGTAATTTCTTTGTCTTTTAATTTAATGGGAAGCCATTTTTATCCTTTTTGTGGAATTTACGTTGTAACTCCTCACTTGTAAAGATGTCTTACCTAAAGAGATAGCAGTCAGATTGTCTGACTCCAATGCTGTATTTTAAGACTGTAAATGTCTGTGTGCTGTATATTACACCTCAGAAATGCAGTTACATCATGGCCAATTCAGGGACAGTCTCCTGCTGAATTGGGCAGTCACTGTAAGAGGTAACCAGCTGACAGCAGCTAAAAGAAACTCTTGTTGATAGGTGAAGAAGAAAAATCTCCTACAAATACACAGGAACTGTGACTGGTACTTGTGCCGTATTAACCTAACAGATTATTTATATCCTTGGCTGTCTTACCTATTTAGGCATACTACATAGTGCACAGTGTATTCAACAAGACCTTCCAAACAACAGCACTGAGACTAATCTTCACCCAGAGTTATGATATTCTAGTTGTAATAGCTTTCTCTTTTTTTCATAACCAGAAAGGGTGATCTTAAATCTAGCAGCTGTAAGAATGAGAATATTTATGATTAACAATATATATTTGAAAAATGTGAGGAATTATGTAGTATTTCTTTAAATGGTGTTCACAAAAACATCATAAATGCTGCACTGTATGCAATCCTAAACCTAACTGTATACAATCCATGTTTGTCAGGAAAACAGGCACTGTTTATCAGTGTATGAAGTAGTTTTTCATACAGTGGCTTTCAGCGATTGACAGTCGTTCACTGGTCAAAACCTCAGATTGAGGACATTTGAGATGTAGCCAACAGGTAAAACAACACATTGTTGGAAATGCATATACTGCTGATACTGGTATTCTCATCCAGCACAGAAGTTACAGGAGGTGTTTAGTAACTGCACAGAGCAAAACAAGCTCATTATACCCTGCTGTCAATGCCTGTTTTCTCCATGCAATATGACCCTGTCAGCTTAATATCTCTGACGCACACACACACGAGGACACACTCACACACACCACACACACACATGTGTAGAGCCAAGGGTAATGGAATCCCACAGGTCACATGAAAGAACAAGATCCTGGTAAGAAAACAGGGTCACACGTATTTCCCTCCATGAAGCATCTCTAAAAAGTACACAAGCAACACAGCTGACCTTTCTGAATGAAAATAGAGAGGAAGATACACAAGGCATGCTTTAAAATACTATATCAGGGCATGTCTGCGAACTGCAAGGGCCATTTGCCTTTTATACTATGAGTGCTCAAAAATTTCGCAATGGACGTATGAACTTTTCTCTTCATGTCATGAGTAAATAAGGATACTCAATGGAAAAAACAGAACATTCTGTCTTGGTTAAGAAGAAGAATGATTAAAAAAAAGCTGTATGATTTATGGGTCTTTGATTTATTTGCTGTACATATTATATCTTTAACGTGGCCATTAAAGCTATAAGCCACACCCTTTTAATAAGCCATTCATTATAGACTGCAAAATGAGAATAAAGTGTCAAGTGTGGTTTTAATCCTTCAAACGAATAACCAGGTTAAGCAAAAAAAAAAAAAAAAAAGGGGGATAACTTTTAGTGCTGAGGTTTGAATTGAATGACAGCTTTTTCCTCAGTAATTTTTGTATTCCTTATTTTGATTATTATTTTAGGTCTTAAGAAATAAATGATTTCTTGAAAATTACTTTCTGGAAAATATAACAATTTTGTTAAAACTACCCCTTTTACAAAAACAAACCATATGTGAACAGAAGTCTGTATCACTCTACCAGTGTTTGTGTACGGTTTTCACTTGGGCTTATGGTAATTAGGTTTAGTGCAGTGACATGATGATGAGAAGACCAGTGAGGTTGGTTGAGCCTGTTTTCATTCTCATCCTCATTTGGTCAGCGATTGCTGCTTCTGCAGAATGGAGTGTTTTGTTTTCTGGTTGTTTTTCCTCCATCATTGAATGAAATGACTCATCAGCTTCCATCCAATGTTGCCACTCCAGTTTTCGTAGAAAGCTCTTGAGTGTTTCCATATCAAGCAAATAGATTGAACACCATGTTTATTATTATTATTATTATTATTACTATTATTATTATTATTATTATCTGTTATTAGTATCAACAACGTCTTGGAATGATATATACAATGAATGGTTCTACTTCTGTCAGTCGAGTCTTTGCCTATATCAGTCAACTTTGTTCTAGCTTTCCAATTTCTTTCTGTCTAGGGCAGTTCTTAAGTTATACCTATAAAACAACAGCTGTTGTTTTGCTAAAAACTTGTCAGCTAAAACTAAATTAATAACTAACATGGTACACAAGAACCGCTACACATATTAGATTATACTGTACGATGATGTACGAAATTTGCTTAACTGCCTTCACAGTAGAGGAAACAAGAGCCAGTTTTTGGTCGAGACAACTCACCACAGCTGTTAGTGATTATCAGCAACAGGGTCAGCCCAAATCTGGGATCTTGTTTTGGCTGACCCTGAACCTGTTCAGTTATTCGTCTGATCTTGATCTGTAGCTCTTATTACAGTAGAAGTGCAAATGGTTCCAGATAAAATCTCAATAACCCATGTGTATCAGAGTGATCTTGCAGGGAGCTTAATGAGACGCAAGATTTTAGTGGAAAGATTTAAAGGAAGATTTTAGGGTTATTAACTTCTATTAACTGTTAATATCATCATTATATTGTTAATATATTGCATGTTATTCTGTCTGTTTGATGTACCTCACCCACTGAATAACAGAACACTGAATACAAATGGGATAGTGAGCTCTTCCCCAATAGGCTTCATTCATTTGGTGAGGTTCCCATTTTGACCACTAGGTGTAATTGTAACTTCAAAGCATTTATTTATAAAATATCTGTAATGAATGTAAAGGACTTTAGAATATATAATATTTATTGGCTTTATGAGGAATACACTGTCTCAGCACTAGGCTGTACCACAGGGTTACACAGACAAGTCATTGTTTTCATCTCATGGTCTGTTGCCTGACTGTGAGTTGACCTATCTGGTTATACATAAAGACAAACATTCTTCTGCCAGTATTATACTTATTATTAAATTAAGCAAAGAGTCTGGTATCCAGACTTTATTAACTATAAACCAGCACTTACTCTGTACAAACCTACTGTACATCACTGAAATTCTGTAATGCACCATGGACAGAGTTCAGAGGCATTACTGTACACACACACACACACACACACACACACACACACACACACACACACACACACACACACACACACACACACACACACACACACACTCACACACACACACACACACATAGTGAGGATTTAATGCCACTGGTATCCAGGCCTGTTGACTTGGTATTAACATGTAACTAAAGATCCAAGTGCTGTTCAAAAGTAAAAGAAGTAACAGAGAGATGTGTCAGTTATGCACGTTTATGACCTTTAACTTAAGCCTATTCTTCTCGTGTAAGCAAACAGCAGTATTAACTCCAGTATCACTGTTTGTTTGATCATTTGTTTGTTTGTGTGTCATGCTGAAATTTACTGAATGTTTTTGGCTGTAAATACAAGAAAACTATTTGAGAGAAATTTTAGAAACATAAATAATAGTAATTATTATTAATTAGTAATTATTGTTTAAGGCGTTAATTTCCTTAAACACAAATCCTCATATTACTCTATTAACTCAAATAAATAATAGCTTCAGCAATATAGAGTGGAACCTTGGATTGTGAGTAACTTGGTCTGAGAGTGTTTTGCAAGACAAGCAAAATCCTTTAATACATTTTAACTTAATAAACAAGCAAGGTCTTGATATACAGGTCGTATGTCTGCCCAATGTCTGCCAAGCGTCACGTGATCACAACTGATCTAATGGTTCTTCTCTCTTGCGTGCTGTGGGATATTGGATAATGTCTCCCATGCTCAGGCTCAGTGCGTGTGCATCACTCGTATAGTCAACATCCGTGCTCGTGTATTGTTGACAATAACATTATAGTTATACCACGTGTGCGCGTGCACATAAAACAAAAGCAAGTATCTATTAGTTAGGTTCCTTGTTAAAAAGCCATTTTATAGAATCTCTCTCTCTCTCTGTCGGAAAGCAGTGATTCTGTTAGTGTTTGTGTGTGAAAGTTGTCCTACACAGTAGCCCTGCCCTCCTTCTCTCCTCTCACCTTAACACACACACACACACACGCACACAAGCGCACGCTTGCCATCTTCTCAATCATACAAATGCATCATCATATAGTCTTTTTTTATTTAAATTATTTTGCATTTACTTTACTTTAATCACATTTTATGATCACTTTAAAAAAATTTTTTATAATTGCATCAACGAATAATAAAAAACATAACAAACATGCATGAACTACACACAGTGCATTTTAATAATAATATGGAGAAGTTCCCAGAAAAGGTTTAAGCCTGGATGTAATCCAACTCTCAATGTGTGCAATTTTGCCCACGTAAATATATTGAAATAACATTTAGACTTAAGCTGCCAGGTCTGAAAATGACCCTGTGATCACACCTCAGGTTGCATGAATGCTGCTACTATTTTTAGGAATAATTCTTGTATATTCATATAGTCTGTGGTCTGGCTGCTGTTATATAAATTTGTAAATAAAATGGATCAGACTTGGCACAAATTATTTTTATTGAACCCCAATGGAATAAGAATATACACACAAAACGCAATGCACAAAGCTTAAGAACATTTCCCTTATTAAAACCGAAGAGTGAAAGTGTGGGTGTAAAATAAGAAGTGTTGTAAAAGTCCACGAGTTTATATTTACAAGGACTTAAAATAAAATTGCTACTTTTTAAAACAGATTGTAGAATTAAAACAAGTTATAAAGAAATAATTGTAAGACTGTAACAGATTGTAATATTATAACACTGTAGGGTTTGTTATTTGGGAATGCAGAGAATACGTATCATGAAATGTGAATATAATTCATTTATTGTTCACTATGAAGTGAGGATTAAAACAGACTAACACTTTTCTTTCTACAAGAAATAGTTTTTCTATAGTCATTTTGTGAAAAGTTTTACAGTAGCATATTTTCTAATTAAAAATTTCTTCAGCTTTCAAACGACCTTTCTTTTTGTTTAATGAAAATGTATTACAAGCTGTATAATGGCACCTTTCGAACTTTATGTACAGAAGTAAATATCCAGCAAAGTCATCACAATAACATCAAAAAACATGATTTATTCAGTAGTCATTGTTTATATCTGTTATATTATACTAGTATCCGTAGACATACATTAACCATAAAACAATCCACTTCATTTCACTTCATTCTGAAGGAAGGTCACCGAAGTTATTGTAATGCTCCGACAGTTTGGCTTCTGTCACTTCACCTGTCTGCTTATTTCGCTGCAAATGCACCAAAAGTAAAAGGATAATTAATTTACATAAACTTCTAAATTACAGTGTATGCATGTATGTTCTGTGCCAGGGCATTATTTAGTTGTAAACATTTCAACACAAGAAAGTTCTTTTTCCTTCCACTAGAGGTCACTATGGTATTTTAAATAGTCAGGGGCCAATATGAGCACAGTATGAGAAATAGAGCTGTTATACAATCTGCTAGTGTGTAAGTAAATGCTTGTCTCTGCAGGATACAATAATTAAAGTTAAATAAGTTAATAAAGCATTATAATCACACATCTTTAGTTACTTATCATATGCAGTTGAGTACACTAAGAAGTTAGAGGAAATATGAATGTTAAGTTGCATTCATCTGATACCACTGATGAGTTTTGTCAGTATTTGGAGAGTCACAGGCAGGCAGATCAAAGCTGACAACTGCCTTGTGATCACACAGTGAACCAGCGCCAACTAATCACTGTCTGGCGCATTGAATGTTTTGAGTCACCACAAAATGTGATATTCTGAGTCACCACACGGCCCCAAATAATTGCACTATTTCTGACATTTACTATGTCAGAATTGTGTGGCTATTCATTATTCCAACAATATGCTGTTTATCATGTACTGTGGCAATAAAAACAGCAATTATTGTCCTGGTGTCCCTTGAGGTTCCTAGGGCATAAAGGCTGTCAAATGTTGACTCCATTTCTTTTTCCAGAGTCACAATCACTGATCAAAGAGAAACTGCCTTTTTACGTCATATGTATAATCAAACCCAGCGCAGCCCTAAATGCAGGAAGTGCTGCATGTAAACATTTAAATGATACAAATCCTGTAAAATTCCCTCATGACGAGTTCAAGACGAAAAACAACAACACCCCAAAGCACTGCTCTTGGGGATTCAGTGACATTTTCACAGCGCTGCACAATAACGTTTCTCCAGAATAGACTGTACCTGACTGAGAAAGTTATCTAGCATCTTGCACTGGTATGAAGCGGAGAGAGGTGGAGAGATCAACAGCAGGAAACACCTTCCCTCACGCTGTTCCACACCAGGAACAATAAGTTATTAAAAGCTCAGGCTTCCTCTGAGCGGCTTGACATGTTGGAACAGATAAATGGCAATGCACGGTAGGATGTGGCCAGAAGAAAGGAGTCATTTAAATCACATTCTTCCGTTTCACCTTAAACTGGGCAAGAATTATTTTTAACTGGGACTTGTTTTTGGGTTTATGTTAGGTTTGAGTTCCTGGGAGGAATTTTTGGTTATCAAAATGCAATGGTAATCTGCCAGTGTTCCGGAACGTTGGGACAGCATTGGCTTTAGGTTGCTTTTAGAGAATTTTAATTACTTTGGTGAAATGACGATGGACCTACATGGCAATGGGATGATGATAATGGAATGGAATGGCCCTAATATAATTTTGCAAATATGACTTTAGAAGAATATTTACCAATAGAATTTCTTTATCCTGCAACTCAAATCATGAATGTGTTGTTTAGTAACTTTTTGTTCCACTTTAAATCAATACTTCTCCTTTGTCTCTCGCTGCTGCTATCGTAACACTGCTTTTGGGAGCCACTTGCATGACAAATACTATGTTTGAAAGAAAATTAAACAAGAGATCACACTGCACTCAAGAGATATACCAGTGCATTGTGTACAGGAGACATACGATACATACGGTGTGTGGGAAGCTGATGGTCGACTATGAATGGTTATGTAGCCGGATGTTGGGCAAATAGACATTAAGTGGCATAAATGCTATGAATAAATGTTAATATTCTGCTTTGAGGTTGTATTTGCAATATTGTGTTCAGGCCATTTATTCAGTGTTATCCCAACCTCATGTTATCATTCAAAAGAAGAAATCTTTCTAAAATTTGAAAACAATTTTAAAAACAATGTTGGATTAACTTCAAAGAAAAGATCATAAAGAATGTTTTTCTTAATGCTTAGTCATTAGACTTTGAAACTCTTTTTAAACTGATCCCCTCATTTTTTTTCTCCATTTCTCGTCTTTGGATAGTATAAAAATGCAGAAAAGTCTGTGAACAATGTTAGGATAGTTGGAGTAGGACATGAGCAACGCTAAAGTATAGCGGCGACCAACAACATAAAAGCCAAAGGTAAGGCATTCTACACAACATTAACAGAGGGTCAGTTGTAAAGGTGTAAGGTTAAGGCTACAGACTACAGAAGGGTCCAGTTCTCAAACTCCACAACCACCAAGTTGTCCCTGTTGAACCCTTGAACAAGGCACTTAACCCTCAACTGCTCAGATGTATAATGAGATAAAAATGTAAGTCGCACTGGATATGATGTAAATGTATTCTTGTAGATAAATCATGGCATGGAATAGTAGGGTCAGATTTTTTATTGTATTTTTAATTCACTTTTTGATGAAAATAAACGTTACAATACCATTCCATAGCTGAAAGCAAGAATAATATAAGATTAACAATCATATATAGTAGTTAACATACCATTCTCCTCGCCTCCCGATTTGACTCCCAAAAGCATGACCCCATCTTTGTTACTTTCTGTCCTTTGGAACGAAGCACTGAGATTACAGCAGCAACAATAGAAGCAAATCAGAAAAACAATCAGAACCTCAGGGAAATTCTTTTACAACGTAACACAGGTGTAAAACCACTGAAATCGTCTATTCAAGTTGCTTAACACAGCTGAAATACTCTATAACTGCAAGAAGATTTTCAAAGCAAGTACTTCTGGAGCACTCAAACTAGGAGAATTTCTTTCAGACCCAACATACTCACTTCTCTGTTCCATGGTCCATGGTCTCAACTATGGCAAAAACAAAAATGAAGAAAAATCTTAGATCGGTCCAAATAAAGAAATCCAGATCTAGTATAGAATATAAATGTACACTTAAAAGAATCGTTTTTAATATATACCTGGATGCTCGACCTTAAAACACTTGAGCTTCGCGTAAATAAGCACCACCACGACAGCCCCCAAAAGCAAGAGAAGCCAAAAATATCTCGTATCTGTAACATAACAATGTGTTTACAGGAATCTGCACATCACTACATTCTACATTTCCTCATCCGGCATATGACCTTGAGACAAAAACATATCCGTATAAACTAAAACCTGCTATTTATTATACCGTATTTGTTATTTGACATAGGATATATGCTATACTGTATGTTATTTGTTATATCTAAATATAAGACGTGATAAACTTGGACAAATGAATTGTTATTTGTTGGACAATTCATACTGAATGCACCACTGAAACTCCTGCATCCCATAATGAATTTTTTTTTTCCGGTGCAGAGGGTGAAATCTTTGTGTAAGTATTATTAGGTTACAGTCAAACCACTACTAGATACTGTATAAATAAATCACTTAAATTTACACAGCAATAAATATTTTTATTTAAAATATTTTTCAATGAAGTATTGTGTCATTAGGGCCCAAGCACTATGACATCAGCCCTATGTTATCATAATGGGTAAGAGATTCAAAGCCCTCACATGAGATTTTGCTGCATACCTCATACAAACTTGCACATATGCATTCGAAACCCGGTACACATTCAGAGCTCATTGAGCTGAACAACTTTCACATTGCATTCCATTGGCTCTACTCAACAGGAAGTCAGTTATTTTAGGTCGTTTGCAAAATGCACCCAATGCAATTTGATATACTCCTCCTAGGGAATTTATACGATCGCCACCAAACCAGGCCTATGTGATCTAAAGACATAAAGGCTGCAAAATTGCAGATGGATTTTTGATATCTCAAATGGGTAAAAAAAAAAAAGTAATGGTAAATAACTTTCTGTGTGACATTATATTGAGTGACATCATAGTGTATTGCTTTTCTTCAGATCTCTTTGGAGATCTAACTAAACAACATGCAAATGCGCACACACACGGTTCAAAGGTTTAAATTCTGCTTTATTGTCATGACAAATATTTAGGGCAAAGTGTGCAGGTTGCAACCAGGCGACGATGGCTTTTTGGAGGACTTAACATGCTCAAAAAATGCTCAGCTTGTGTGGTGCACCTGGGTGGCGATGGCGCATGGTGCTTGGGCCCAGTTATCACTGCATTGACTCTAAGATGTTTTCATTAGCTAAAATGTTACTTTTTGCATGACCAAAAAAGTTTATAAAAACAGTACAATTACACGCCAAATGAATGCATTAAGATCATTTTCCACAAATCATTAGGATTTTAATGGTTAATCAACACCACTGGGCCAATTCCAATTGGTATGTCTTTGTTTTCTAACAGTGTAACCACTTTTTTGTTTGAATAACTCTTGATGACAGCTGTACAATTTGAATATCACAAATATTCTGACACATCTGAACTATTCCAAGTTGGGGAAAATATATTCAAAGAATTTCTGTGATAGAATATGAACCTGTAACTGACTGAAATACACACTTACCAATATTTAAGGCTGATTTATCAGACTGGGAATCTATGGGAAAAGCAAGTACCCTCCTTTCAGCTTATGGCAGCATTAACGTATGACATATTATTATTCATTCTATTGATAAGTGGCTAAAGATTTCTTACCAGCGTTTTCATTGTTCTTTGCAGGTGGTTCATTTTGGGACAATGTAGTTTCTAAAGTCTGACCTGAATGATTAAACAGTTTACAAAATCAATTTACAATCAATATGCTGTCAAAGATACCACAAAACTCTAGTGCAGCATTAATATATGGCATATGGTTATTCGTTCTGTACACATTGTACATATTGATAAGTGGCTAATGATTTCTTACTAGAGTTTCCAGCAGTTGTATTAGCTGTAGTTACTTTGGCTGTAGGAGAGGTAGTTACCGCAGCCGTACCTGAATGATTAAACAGCGTACAAAATACAATAACCAACATGCTGTCAAAGACACCAGAAAACACTGGTGTAGTATTAATATATGGCACATGGTTGTTCATTGATAAGTGGCCAAAGATTTCTTACTAAAGTTTCCAACTGTTGTAATTGTAGTTGTAGATGTAGATGTAGTTCCTGAATCCGTAACTGAATGATAAAGCAGTTTACAAAACAACAATCAATATGCTGTTAAAGATATCACAAAACACTGGTGCACTGATGAATTGTTCTATTATCCCAGCGCACTTTGCACTGTGATTTTTCGTCACCAAAACATGCAGGTTACAGTAGAGTGTACTGCAGCAGCCAAAGACCTGGACAGAACTGACAGGTAGAAAGGCATATGTACAGTATATATGCTACAAATATATAGAAAAATATGAATAATGCTGTTTGAAGTGTTCTTCATATTATCCAGTTAAAACCAGGTTTCTATATGCTCTAAGCTAGAAGCTAAAGTAAAAGAGGCATTTTTAAATTGATGGTGAAGCATTCTATAAAACAAAGACAAAGAAAAAAAAAACTTGATGAAAATATGAAAGAAAAGAATGTGAAATACCGTTAGTGCTGTTGGTGGCTTGGGGAGGGATCGTTTGGTCCTGTTGCTTAGTGCTTGGAGACGCCACACCTAAGTGACCATAAAACACCATAATACACATTGTTCTCTATATATTTGTGACTTAGGGGAAAACTGTAAATTGAATGCATGTTGAAACTGCACAGATCAGTTATAGTGAGACTCACTTGTCGATCCTGCATTAGTGCTGTCAGGCTTCATTGTTGCATGGGAGATAGGATTATCTTTGGGAGTCGATGCTGTAGCAGATATTGTTGCTGAATGAAACAGAACGTCCTTATTATAGAGAGCATTAAGAATTTATACAGTTTCTGGTTGCACATTTACATTTTACAACTCCTGCCAACTACAATGCAAATTATAGGTGTGTGTTGATTTGCCTTTTATAATACAGGTACATTATATATATAATCAAAAGATTTTTAAGTAATGCAATAATTAAAGAGCAAATATTATGAAAATATTCATAATATAACATAACATAAGAGCCATACTCATAAAGCTTCTAAGAATCCTCTGAAAGAGCTCCTAATTTAACTTAAAAAATTTTTTTAAATGTAACATTTCTAGCTAGGAGCCTTAGCTCGCAGATGATTTAGGAGCAATCTCAGAGCGACTCTAAGCAGGAAAAAAAAACTCTTATCTCATTGAGGAGGCAGGGCTGATTTGGAGCGAGGGACAAAGAGTAAATTCTCCCTCACTTCTTTCCTGTCTGCTGTCGCTGTGTTTCTCTGTAGTGTTTATCAGTCCAGTGCTAATAGTAGCCGGTGCTTGTTTTGTGTATATTAGAACAGGTTGTGTGACTCTTATTGGGCTGGATGTGGATATGTAAAAGCTTGAAGCACACAGCACTACAAAGCAATAATTACGTTATAATTATCTAAGATATATAAGATATAATTAATTCTTTGAAATAACAGACCCTTTTTGAGTATTTTACCCTTATGAGATCTTTCAAAAGTTAAGATGCTTCATAAATACCTTTCATCTTTACTAGGATCTTCTCTTTAACTTTTAATAAAGATCATTCTTGGTAAATGCCCACAATTCAAAGCAACTCTTTGCAATAAGAATTTTCACAAATACGGACCCAGGAGTGTGAGGTAAAATTCAGAGGTGCAATTGAGAATCTAGAGATTGCTGTGTTTAAATGTGCAAGGAACTAAATGTTTCTAAAAATAAAAGGACATGCTGTTGAATAGAAGGAAAGAAGGATGAAGGATCATTTGAAGGATCAAATAAACAGCATTGGTGAGTTCCTTAATTTAATTAGTTTTTAATTGTTGGTGGCTGGTTGTTAAAATGTATGTATTACTGCACTGTTATTAAGTATTTGGTATATAATATACAGTATATTTTATATTTCATGATTCACTATGGATTAGTTATTCAGTCAAAGGGAACAAACTGATGAATATGAAATATTTTCACAGGCGTTTGCATTTATTTATTTCTTTTCTTTAAAAAAAAGTTATATAAACTGAATATTTGCTGATGATAACATTTAGACAATCAAGTAATAATTGCAACCAATTTATTGATTGATTGATTGATTGAAGGATTGATTTAGTGATTGATTGATTGATTTTTATTTATTTATTGTTAATAGAATGCTCAGGTCTTGTGAGTGCTTGCTTTCTTTGCTCTATTCTTCGAGCACCCGACCTGAACATAATCCACATTCTTATACATGAATATTACATGACACTATTGTTAATTGTATTTCCAAGCATACAACTAACTAATACCAACAGCAGTGAAGGAAAATTAGATGCACATTTCTCATTTACTTGAACACCTTAAAACATGTTATAAAGGTAGAGCTAAACGTAGTGGTGAAACTGTATCGGTCAGTTATAGTGACACTTACCTTGTGTTTTTGTTGTTGCTGTTGATGATGCTAAAGTCAGTCAGAGAAAGAAGTTTGACATTGTTCAATCCATCATGTACAGGTATTTAAGTGGCATCCCACATACATACATTTTTCTGTACACCTTCTGTACTGACACAAACACATACCGTTTGTAGTTTCCTCTGATGCATTTTTGGGTACTTGATCTGTGTGAGAAGTCAACAAAGAAGGAATAAACAGAAAAAACACAGAAATACTCGAGAAGAAGTGGAAGTAGAACATTTTTTTTTGTTTTAAAGAAGACCATTGAAATGGAGAATTCCCAAAAGCATTGTAGGATTTAGGTTTCAAAACCATTTGAATGAATAGAGGAAGCATCACAATGTACAATGTAAGATTAGAGACTGGACCCTAGTCAACCCTAGTCTCGACCGTTTCGGCTACATTTGCTAAACAGAAAAAAAAATCTGATGTTACTTGACTGAAAATTTATTTGCATAAAGTCATGCAAAGAAAGTCATGCAGGGAAAGGAATGTGATGAATTACCAAAGTTTCCTGATGAAAACCAATATGGCATTACAGAAACACTGTGAAATACAGTTGTGTCCTTACCTCCAAGTCCATTTGACCTATATAGCACACTGGGAAATTAATCCATCATTTCCTTTTAAATAACCACTGGATTTTCAGGGTACAGTGCAGCCTTAGATTGCGAGTGAATTGGTCTGCGTGATCACTACTGAGCCAATGGTTATTCTCTCTCTAACGCTGTGGGATTGTGGGTAATCGTCTCCCATCATCTCTGCGCGCGTGTACTGTTTATTACAACATTGTGACCACGTGTGTGTGTGTGCGCGTAAAGTAAAAGCGAGTGTCATTAGAAAGGTTCCTTGTTAAAGACATTTCCCGACAGAACAGTGTTTCTGTTAATGTGTGTGTGTTTGTGTGTGTGTGTGTGTGTGTCGTCCTACACAGTAGCTCTCTCCCTCCTTGTCTCCTCTTTTTTCCACACATACACACACACAGCGATACACACACACACACAACGATACACACACACACCCACACACACACACACACACACACACACACACACACACACACACACACACTAACAGAAACAATGCTCTGTCAGAATTCTTTTCAAAGGTAAAGTGCAGGTTAATTAGTTTTATTTTTTGCTTTATATTTTGTGTTAATTACTTTTATATGAATCTTTTTGGGTTGTGGAATGAATCATCTGAGTTTCCATTATTTCTTTCGGGGAAATTCGCTTTGATATATGAGTGCTTTGATATACAAGCACGCTTCCGGAACTAATTATATTTGCAATCCAAGGTTCAACTGTATTACAGAAAATAATTTCTATACTATAATATACTTCATGACTATGTTTACTAAATTAGCTAAATAGCACAAGTACTCTAAGTATTTAGTGTATTGTTTGCTAGGAACCATTTATCAGCCTCATCTACCCAATACCAGTGGTTAGAGGTCACCAGATGTTCAGATGTTATTTCAGTGGTTGTTATTTCTCATAATACAGCACTGACACTGGCATGATATAGGGCATGAGAGCACTACATTCAAAAAGTTCTTTTTAATTTTTATTTTTGATTAATGTATTTATTTTTAAAATATAGGGTCCAAACTAGTTGTCATGTGCAGTTCACAATCATCTGCCATTAAATCAAATCAATTTTATTGGTATAGCGCTTTTAATAATTGTCATTGTCGCAATGCAGCTTTACACAATCAAAAGAATTTTTGAAGTTTGTATGAAATGTGAATGTGTGTGAATCAAAATGATAAGACTGTCCCTGATGAGCAAGCCGAGCATGACGGCGACAGTGGCGAGGAAAAACTCCCTGAGATGGTAATAGGAAGAAACCTTGAGAGGAACCAGACTCAACAGGGAACCCATCCTCATCTGGGTGAAAACGGATAGCAGGGATTGATCTGCATCATACTGTGTGAGACTGGAAGTTCAGTATAACAGGAGATGTGTTTAAGTTAATATGGAGTCAAATTCATTATTGCCATTACAACTGAGACTGTAAAGTATTACTTATTAAACGCTTATACCTTTAAAAAGATTTATCACCCTGAGAATTGACTCGGACATCTGATGAGAAACATCCATGTGTTAACTTTTTGATATAACTTTAACCTGTTTAAGCCTTTGACCTGGCAGATTGGATGACATAGGATGCCTGAAACAGCAGCGTTCCCTCATTCTCTAGTGCAGACATCCTCTTTATATATAAGCAGACCTGTGAAAAGCTGCATCCTGTGTAACCCTGCTTCACTCCCAAGAGTCCCCTAGGAGGTTCCTGTATGTACTTCCTGGCCATGATGAATTCTTCTTCTGTGCACTTATTGTCTGGGCCAAAGTGATTTCTAACTGCTTGATTTATACTCTCCAGTCTGAAAGTTGATGCCTAAATCTGTCTGTCTGGGAGAGTCAGAATGGATCAGAATTAACTAAGTAATCTAAGTTAAAAAAAAAAAAAAAGTAGTACATAAATAAGTAAATTATAAGAAGAAACAATGATGTCAGTGTCAAAATTTTGGAACGGTTACATTTACCCATAAATGGCCACAATTCAGTTCAACGGCTAAACCGATTATACCAATTTAAGAACAAAATACTGCTTTATCAATTAATGAAACATAAAGTGACTTTTGCATGTGTCTATTAACCTCCTTTAGCTTCACGATTTAGATTATGGTGCTTTAGATTATGGTGCACAGTCATCGTCTATACCGTTTAATCCTGTATACATGGTCGCGGTGGCCTGGATCCTATCCCAGGAAACTTAGGGCATGAAGCGGGGTACACTCTGGACAGGGTGCTAATCCATCGCAGGACACACACACTCACACACCATTTGGGAACTCCAATTAGCCTATTCTGCATGTCTATGGACTGTGAGAGGAAACCAGAGTACCCGGAGAAAACCCACCAAGCATGGAGATAACATGGTGAATTTATGTGTGAAAATGATTCGTCATGCTCCCAGAACCACACTTTCACAATCTAAAACCTGGAATATGCCTGTGCCATCATGGAAGAAAAAAGTCAGTACATAAAGTGATAGATAACTGCTCATTCAGTACAATCAGGTCTAGACTGACCAACACTTTTACACTGATGCGCCCATTATTCTGGAATATAGTAAACTTGAAGTCATCGGACCACATTTAAATATTTTTTTTCATGATTAGTCTCACTAACAAGTGATTTCCTTATGGCCACACATCTGTTCCAGTCCTGCGAGGTGTTATCACATTGTGCACATGTAATGCTGTTAAACATAGTTCTACTGTCAGTAGAAATTGAGCTAATCTGTATTCATGATTCCACAAAGTTGAAGGTCCAGCACTGTCCCTACAGGTTTTATTACTGTGTTGGATGGTTCTTAACCCAATTCCAGTAATTTCAAATCTCCTTAATTGTTAATTGTTTTTGGTGCTAGATTATATATATATATTATATTATATTATATTATATTTTTATATATTACTTTTTTAATATTATATAATTTTTTTTAGATAAATAAATATTTTTATTTATAATATATATATTTTTATACACACACATTAGACGCCATTATTTAGACTTCCTGGCCATTCTCCAACATCTGGGTGTTGACCAATTTCCTGGTTGTGTTGTACATTTTTCCAAGAGTGGCTTTTACATGCTGGCCATTGCTGCACTCCCCTGTGAGAATCAGGGCTGTCTGGTTCCCACTGATTATCTCCAAGAGAAACCCAGTTCCCACCCTAAACTGATATAAGATAAAACAGACCTACAGATTTTGGCCAGTCAACGTTTTCCACATTTATCCTCTCAGCTTCTTAAAAGTCTTTTTTGCAGAGGTATACACATACACAATATTCATACACATTTTTCCCATCTGGGTTTAAAGCCTGATCCTGATTGATTACATTCTAATGAAAAATGTATGAAAATAATGACATTTCCCTGCAAGCATTCATCAGGCAACAGGCCTTCCATTTATTGCCACTGGCATTTCACCATATACAGACCTTATACACCGTTTCATTATTTCATCCTAATGAAAAAAGTTTCGTCTTAAAAAGAACCTCAATAACTTGAACCACATGAATAAAAAGGGTACTTACTTAGGAGGAGAAAATACCAGAAGATGAGAAGAGTGACTTTGGCAGCCATGATGTCTTTTCTTTGGTACGATGCACTAAATATGATGGTTTCACACTATAGCATCAAATGAGTGCAGCTGGACTAGCGCTCACTGGGAGACACTCTCATAAAAGCCTCTCTGCTGCTTCTGTCACTTCCTTTGGTCCAATTGAGGAAATACACCAGCTTCCACCTGGGTGGAGGACTAGCGGGCTGGAATGAGAGGTGGGGTTGTGTTGGGGCGTGAACAAGCCGGAGCCAGAACACCAAAACTCTTTCAACAGGAACCCGATGTCCGAGCTTGTGTTTGTGCTCTTGTGCAGAAACTTCTTTCTGCTAGCGTTTCCTTCCTGGCTAGCCTCTCCAAGTGTTTTGGAGTAATACATGGTCGCCAGGCTCGACCAGAAAACACAATAGAATGGCTTGATGTGTTCAATCTTGGTTCTTCGTGTCAGACTGAACAGCCGGATCATAGGCGCACACTTATTATAATTTGAAACTAGTTTTCTAGCTAGAATTGAAAGAAATTTTGAATGAAAAGAATTTATACCATACACTGCAATCTACTGGCCAGAACTTTTATATCGCATAGTCTAAGAATGATTATTATAAAATGAAACGACATGGTGGTGTAAAAGGAAACAAGTCCTACTGTCCCAAGGGTCTGGAGCAGCGTCTGTACTTCTTATTGCATGTGCGTGATTTCACATTCCCTTTACTGGTTTCCTCTAATTTTCTGACTTTCGGCTAAATCCACGTGGGAGATGCGCTACATCTGACTAATGACTTGTGCGTCATCCAGGGTGCGTCCCTACCTTACACACAGTTGTCTTTCTCAGAGTCTGTGTAGAAATGCTGCACAAAAAAGTTACATTGTTGTCGCCGTTGTTAGACGTGCAGTATGTTTAATGTGGATTCTTCCCTCCTAAAAGATATAACCTGAAATATCAAGTTTGGTTTCATGCTAATGTTCAGTGTTGTGTGTCCATGTCCGGGAGATTGCCTGGGTGTGGTTAATGTGAATTGAAGCAATTCAGAGCTTGCCTTTATCTAATCACTCACTTATCCTTAGGAAGTACCACAGGTCAGATACCAGGCTGTGCTATGTAGAGTTGCAGAATAGTAGATGAAGCAAGTTTGTCTCCCGCAGCTTTGTTTTTCAAAAAGTACCTACCTGGATATACTCAAGCTTTCCCAACGGTTTCTTCATCCAAAACAGGATGTAAAAAAAAAAAAAAAAAACTCCTTACTTCCTGCATCTACTATGTCATGCAAGCACGCTAGAAACAATGAGGTGAAATTCAGTGATCCTAAGTGACAAGGAAAACATAGGAATATTATGTGGTTCCAAAGACATTTCAGAAACATACAAGATGACAATCCTGTTCCTTTCAAGCATTCTTTCCTGGGGAGTAAATAAACTCTTGTCTAATTCACTTCACAACAACTTACTCGATAAGAACCAGAAATCCTGTCATTTAAAGCAATCACATGATCATCCAGAAATCCAAACTCTTATTTTCCAAAGTGCCTCAAATCCTCCAAATGTAAGATTCACTGTGGGGCAAGTAAAGCGTGTGATTCTGCTCGAGAATCCTTGAATAACGGTTTTCTGGTACATCATAAAATGTAAATAAAATGCCATCATGATACTTTCGAAAAAACAAAATCCTCAGTAACTGATACTATCCATGTGGAACGGCTTCAGGGTGGCCGTGTATCCTCTCATTAATTCACATCAGATTTTTACAGCCGTTCAAGAGATTAGACACAAGCCACCCAGGGAAATAGACGTCTTTAGAATCGAAAGGAAAGGAAAGGAATAGTAAGAACCCCTGCAAGTTGGTAGATTCCCAACAGAACAAGGATTTTCCTCTGGAAAGACACGTCTGCCTGTGTTAAGAGTTAGTTCCCACACAGTAAACCCAGATACCTGGAAAAAAGCAGCTGATACACACATTAGGGTTTGGCAAATACTCTGAGCTTGCAAGTAATTTAAGGGTCATAAGGCTTATAATAATGAAATAACTCATCGCCTATACCGCTTTATCCTGTATTCAGGGTCACGCGGAGGGCCTGGAGTCTATCCCAGGAGGCTTAGGGCATGAGGCGGGGTACACCCTGGACAGGGTGCCAATCCATCGCAGGGCACAGACACACACACGCATTCCCACACTATGGACAATTTGAGAACGCCAATTAGCCTAATCTACATGTCTTTGGACTGTGGGAGGAAACCGGAGTACCCGAAGGAAACCCATCAAGCACAGGGAGAACATGCAAACTCCATGCACACAGAGACGGGAATCGAACCCGGACCCTGTAGTGCTACCCACTACCCAACCGTGCCGCCTATAATAATGAAATAACTTTCAAACAATAATAATAATAATAATAATAATAATAATAATAATAATAATAATAATAATAAGTCTATGATCCAAAACATTCTCCTGCAGTAGTAGGGGAGAGTGGGGCTAGTTGTGACATTTTTTTAGACAAATGACAGCTTGGCAAAGAAAACATGGTGGTACGGTGGCATAGTGCTTAGCACTGCAGCTTCGCACATCCAGGGTCGAAAGTTTGATTTTCTCCTCAGGTCTGTGTGCATGGAGTGTGAATGTTCTCCCTGTGCTTGGTGGGTCTCTTCCCACAGTACAAAGACATGCAGATTAGGCTGACTGGGGTTCCGAAATGTGAATGAGCTTGTGAGAGTGTGTGTGTTCAGTATGTGTGCCCTGCGACAGATTGGCAAACTGTACTGGTACTGGGAGTACGTTGTGACAACCTTGTTTAGACGAATTAGAAGGAATTAATTATATAAAATTTTTAAATATTTGGAAAGAAAAAGGAGAAATACAGTTGCTGTTTCCAACAGAAATGTCTGACCCTAATAAGCCACTGTAGCGACCTCTGTTGGGAGAAGCCCAAAGAACAACAACATTTTGACAATATGAAACATTATGTTGTTATGCAACGTTAAATACCTTCTAGGCTAAAACATATTTTTAAATAGGAAAAAAAAAGCTGAACACAAAAAATACATATTTAATCTTTATTTGTGGAGATTTCTTTGTTGTTGTTGTTGTCACGTAGGTCTAGACTAAACACTGTTAAAACTGTGTCCACCCATTTTGGTTTTATTTGCATGCTAAAAAAAGAAAGGCATATACACACTGTCCACTTTATTATGTCCACACCCATGCAATCATCTGATCAGTTAATCGTCTGGTAGCAACATAATAC
>JAAGKR010001152.1:87469-117532 GCA_011419295.1 Clarias macrocephalus
GAACGCCAATTAGCCTAATCTACATGTCTTTGGACTGTGGGAGGAAACCGGAGTACCCGAAGGAAACCCATCAAGCACAGGGAGAACATGCAAACTCCATGCACACAGAGACGGGAATCGAACCCGGACCCTGTAGTGCTACCCACTACCCAACCGTGCCGCCTATAATAATGAAATAACTTTCAAACAATAATAATAATAATAATAATAATAATAATAATAATAATAATAATAATAATAAGTCTATGATCCAAAACATTCTCCTGCAGTAGTAGGGGAGAGTGGGGCTAGTTGTGACATTTTTTTAGACAAATGACAGCTTGGCAAAGAAAACATGGTGGTACGGTGGCATAGTGCTTAGCACTGCAGCTTCGCACATCCAGGGTCGAAAGTTTGATTTTCTCCTCAGGTCTGTGTGCATGGAGTGTGAATGTTCTCCCTGTGCTTGGTGGGTCTCTTCCCACAGTACAAAGACATGCAGATTAGGCTGACTGGGGTTCCGAAATGTGAATGAGCTTGTGAGAGTGTGCGTGTTCAGTATGTGTGCCCTGTGACAGATTGGCAAACTGTACTGGTACTGGGAGTACGTTGTGACAACCTTGTTTAGACGAATTAGAAGGAATTAATTATAGCTATATTGTCCAGTTAATTGTTCATAATGAATAAATATTACTCAGTAGTTGGGGCAGAGCACAATTACGTAAACCAGCTATTTAATAAATTATTCTTATTGCACATAGTGTGCGCAGTGGTGTAGTGGTTAACACTGTGGCCACGGTTAAGGGTTCGAATCCCGCAATTTGGGTCTGTGTGTTTGGAGGTTGTTTGGTGGGTTTCATCTGGTTACTCCAGTTTTCCAAAAACATGCAGATTAGTATAATTGGCATTTCCAAATTGGCCTCAGTGTGTGCCTGCTTGTGCTCCACTTTGGAATAGCACCCCGGTGATGGTGTATCCCTCCCCGACTCCCCTAGGACAGGCTCCGGACACCCTGTGACCCCCTTGTACATACAGGATAAGAGGTTTAGAGAATGGGTGTGTAAGTGAACCAGTGGATATGGTGATCAGAACAATTATAAGCAGAACCATTTCTACTTCTTCTAAATATTTGGAAAGAAAAAGGAGAAATACAGTTGCTGTTTCCAACAGAAATGTCTGACCCTAATAAGCCACTGTAGCGACCTCTGTTGGGAGAAGCCCAAAGAACAACAACATTTTGACAATATGAAACATTATGTTGTTATGCAACGTTAAATACCTTCTAGGCTAAAACATATTTTTAAATAGGAAAAAAAAAAGCTGAACACAAAAAATACATATTTAATCTTTATTTGTGGAGATTTCTTTGTTGTTGTTGTTGTCACGTAGGTCTAGACTAAACACTGTTAAAACTGTGTCCACCCATTTTGGTTTTATTTGCATGCTAAAAAAAGAAAGGCATATACACACTGTCCACTTTATTATGTCCACACCCATGCAATCATCTGATCAGTTAATCGTCTGGTAGCAACATAATACAAAAGACCCCCCCCCCCCCCCCACATGAGTATTACAACTGTCCCCACACTCCCCTGTGTACTTCTTATCTATCAGTCAACACCCTAACGTAGGGATAAATTTAAACTCTTCAGCCCTCTAATATTGTTATCTAGCTTATTATATCGTTTACCTATTTAGTCAGTGCGCGTGTACAGGCATTGTGGTGTTATCGTCCTGAAACATCCTTTCCAGCAGTTCAGCAGAGATGTTTTCAATGGCAGTCAAGTAGGTTCTCTCATGTTACCTGGACCCTTCTCACCTCCCCGTACCCCACTCCACCAAAATCCATTATGTCCCGACAAAGGAAACACCGTTGTTGGAGCTGCCAAATGGTCATTTCCTATTTTATAATTGGACCTGGATCTGTATTTCTCTTTAGAAAATCTGGAACCAATTTCATTGGAAGACTTTAGCACATGTTGAAATGCAATCAACTGCTCCATGATCAGAAACAGTGAAGGGAAAGAAGCAATCAGTTGACTCATAATTATGGGGGATTCTGAAACATGAAATTGCAAGTCCATCAGAGGGACTCACATAACCTTGTATAGTTCATGATTGGGAAAGAAGAAGAAGAATGAGGATAAAATGAGCCACAATGCGACAAAATCAGAATTACCTCTTACTGTAGACATCTCAAAGCTACAAGCACCAGGTGTCCGACACCTTCTTCCTCTATTCGTTTCATTTTAAACATACGTATCATTAACATTCTTATGATGGCACACATATACATATCTTTTTCTCAATATTTGGAAGTACAAATTCAGAAGACATATTGCGTGTAAATTTGGAATGGATATACACACCATATTAAATACTATATTAAGTAATAAAAACAAAGGTATCTGAATATTAATACTAGAATATTAAACTTTTATACAGTCACTGTTCAAATTCTTTCTGCCACCAGGGAGGCTTGGGTTTCCCAGCTCCGCTACAGAGGAGACCTTTCCATTGATTCATCTTCAGTAAACGCTTTATCTGATACACCAAAACACCTACCAGAGAATCCAGAGGACACCCACGCAGACATGGCAGAACATGCCAACCTTTGCAAGAGCTCAGGATCGAACCTGGGACCCTGGAGCTGTGAAGAAGCAAAACCACCCACTGCACGACTACGCCTCTCTGAGAGTTCTTTTCCCCTAGCGAATTATTAAGCTTTTCATGAGTTCATCTGCCTTGTTTGCAAAAGTCATTCTGCCTCACGGCGTATCAAGTTAACGCTGTGCTTATGACACCAGGCTCTACCTGTTCTTCCCACCAGAGAATGCCTCAAACCCAGCAAGCGTCGTATCTTACCTTACAGACATCTCAGCCTTCACCTCCTACTCACTCCTTTCAAGACAGAGCTTCCAGTCGTCCTGTCTATCAGGGGCTGTACAATACATGAGCAGCTGCACTTCATTCCCAAACTTAAAGATTATTACAATGGATTTATACTTTTCGTGAGTATTACTTTTACCTGATCACAAATCCTTATACTGTATATACTTCTTCTGTTATCCAGGCAATCGCTATTTACTATACGTTAACAGAATAGACTCAACTTAGCACTGAATTAAGACTCGAGAAAATATCAACAATCAATTAGTTTGTCAATGGCCCTGACTTTCTCATGCTGGCCTGCAGTGTGGAACCTGAGAATAATCATCTCTAGCCCTAACACAGTAAAGCCGCATCACTTGTATAAAAAGGTGGTATCTGTCTAGAACTCCATTGAATTTGAAAAAGCATGCTGTTGTAGTTTGTTTTTTTTGTGTGTGTGTGTGTGTGCTAATTTCTCATTTCAATCAGATATACAAGAGGCACTCACGTCAAACTGGGACTTTTGGTTCTGCAGAATACCAGAACAAAGTTTTTTTTTTGTTTTTCAATTTATGGCATAAAAAGTAACTTATGCATCAGTGTTTGCTGAAAATATTGTGCATTTTTTTTCATTTCCAAGAGAGACTATGTTAACATCTTTTCAATTAAAAAAGTCACCAAAATCTGTTAATCAAGGGGTGCCTAAACTTTTGCATAAGACTGTTTATAATTCCCTGCTATGTTAATGCACTTGTCTCTGTGTTTCACTAGTGCGTGGATACTATCTATGTATAAAGTTTTCTCAGTACACCAGATGATCATTTTGATTTATACATATTTTTCATACCAATTTCCTTAATTGAATTGAATTGAATTGAATGATCAGACTGCCTGCTTCACAACAGAAAGGCTGGCCTCCCAGGAACTCTTTTAATGGCCCAAACATGTGGAAATGGTTTAAAGTGAGGCCAGGACTGTATGGGGGATGTGGCAATAACTCCATGCAGAGTTCCTGCAATGTGCAAGTCATGTTGGTGAATGATTGCGTGTACAGTTCCCATAGACAGATGTGTCTCTTCCACAAGTTGGCAACAAGTTATCTCAAGGGTCAGATGTTCCTCTTGCTAAATGTTCATGGTAACAACTACAGCGGGCTCAATACTGGTGGCTTGATTTTGACTCCATACCTGATTGTCACATGAACTCTCATCAACCTAAGCCGGAATTGTTATAGGAGTTAAACCAAACAGGAAGCCTGGAGCACAGGCATTATAATCATTAACCTCACGATGGGGGTTAAACTGCAGTTTATTCCCTTCAAACAGAACTGGTCTGAAATCTCTCACTACTCTAATATACACTGATTATTAAGTTCTTCATACAAGTTTGTTACTTTTAGTCCTAATACTTGACTCACCCGCATCATTTTTTTTAAATACAGTTTTTCATCTTGCCCAAACTGAAGTGATAAATGTTCCATATGTAAGATCCTGTAAAACACATATTATTATCACATATAATGCATTTTCTTACTTTAAACTCACTTTAATTCAGTTGTTGATGTAAATGGATTGCTGCCGACCTACACCCCCCACCAGAGCAGAACCACTAGCCGGGGGAGGGGCACTATGGGGAAGGGATCTTCCTGTATAAGGTCACAATAAGGGGGAAACACAATATGCTTTTTAAGTCCAGACCAATGCAGAAAGAGATTTAAAAAACGGACAAAAGCAGGGAATATTTTTTTTCTTCTCATATTTTTGTTTGTACTTGCACACTGGAGACCCATCTATATGTTTATAATGACAGTTCCCCTACATCAACCCCCCCCCCCCGCCTCGTATACATGCTACACCACTACCTTAATTAAAAAAATGTTCCTAACTAATAATGTCTTCGTGTACTTTCATTGGACAGACACATACAGGTACACACAAAGACACACGAGTCCAAGGTTTTATTTTCATGCACATTTTATTGAACAGTAATATAAAATACTCTTTAATAGTTGTGAGTGCATGCTGCATCAGCCAACAGTTTGGAAGTTAAATTACAAAAGCAAGTCTTAATGTTGTGTAGTGAATTACTTGGGCACTTAAGCATTTGTTAAAAAAAAAAAAAAAAGAACTAAACAAACAAAAAAAAAACAATGGAGTATTTTATTTTCTTAAAGTATTTAGCAGTAACAAACTGGTAACTGATATACAAAGCATAGTTACTAATAATAATAATAATAATAATAATAATACACTTTGTCTGTGGCACGTTTACAAAAAAAGAAAAAAAAAGTCTAACTGTCTTGTATGACATTAACAGCTGTCATGCATTTTGAGTTCCACATGTAACCACAAACTTATGTCACGATAACAGTTAAACATGCTAATTCGGACTACGTGTGTACTTACAGGCGTAAAAACCTTGATTCCTCATCCAATGTTAAATAGTTTGATGCTTTCATAACAAAAGTTGAAGGCCTGAAGCTTTATCCTGGCGTTAGAGTAAAGAATGGCGGTATACATTTCCAGTATATATCGACTAAGCACACTACAGATCAAAACCGGCCTCTGCAGCCAAGATAATTCATAATTCATTCATATTTCCTTTGATAAATCTTATAAAACATGCATAGGCAGATGCTTTCTATTTTTTGTCTTATTTTCAGAATATAGGTGCTTATATATATATATATATATATATATATATATATATATATATATGTGCACACACACTTTTTGTTTGTTCGCAATACTTAAAAAGAAAAATAATGAACACTCACAGAAGTTCCAGCAAGCCACAATAGATCTATTCCCATCTTGAATAAAACAAAACATATTTTTCAAATGCTAGGTGTGAATTCCAGTTCTAAACTCCAAGAAAGTGGGAACTTGCCATCAAGCAAATTAGCCATTATACAGAAAATAGGATCAAAGCACACACACCAAAGAAACCTGAGGTAAGCATAATCTGTACAAAACCATAAAACGTTCCATTTTTGGCATTTCAATGTTGCAACATTCTTTTAAGACTGCCTAATTTACTTTAGAGCTAGTTCATAAGAGTAGCAAAAAAGGTATCAATAAATAGTCCTCATTTAGTTTGTACACCCTTTCCATGTTAAAAACTTTATGCTCTGTCCATTTTAGTGCTGTTTTTTTTTTTGTAAACATACAATAATTAGTAAGAAGTTACACACACGGAAAAAAAAATAATAAATCGGTTAACCAGTAAATGAGTAAAGGCCTTTTCACATAAGATATCTGCCTTCTGCGCTTCTCAATCCACAACCGAGAGCACCCTCACTACACTTACTCATTCAGAAAAGAGTGAACCCGCAAGAACTTTTCATGGTTTTTACAAGCAAAATATTTGTAAAGGCATATCGAAAGACTAAGAGAGTGTCGCTCTGAATCATGTTTGAAAACTCTGCTCTCCCATTCACCTCCCTCTCTATCCTCACTTCCTCTGCTCTTACCCTCTGACTCGCGATGCCCGCCCCCCTGCACTCGTCTGTCCGACTGTAGCATGGAGAGAGAGAGGGAGGAGCCTGATGACGGCATGGGCGGGGTGTAGGCGGGGACAATCACTGGATGGCACTGCCGCTGCTGGCCTTGGCCTCGGTGCCGTTGCTTTCGGAGCACAGTGCTTTGTTGAGAGAGTTGAGGCTGGCATCGCAGGGCAGCGCGTCGCGCCGGGGTGGCATGCGCTCGTTAATGCGGTCCAGGCCTTTGGCCTCTTCAAAGCTTGTGATCTTGTGCTGTGGCGAAAAGCCTTTGATGGCTGAATTGGGGAGCAGGATGAAGAAGAAAAAAAAATAAAATTAGAAAATGATGCTTCTCATTTCTGGACATGGCAAAGCTCTCTCTCACACACACACACACACACACACACACACACACACACACACACACACACACACACACACACACACACACACACACACACACACACACACACACATTCTGGGATTGTTTCAATTTTGCTAATGCTTTTGTCTACTTGTAGTAAGTCAAGGTGACTGGACTCGTTATAAAATCTTAATTACTAAATCTAATGAACAGACATGACTAAAACATGTAGGATACTGAAACACAATAATGACTCCTGCGACCTTGACTTACAGGATGACTGAAAACCTTCACATCCATATTTTGGCTGATCCAAAATATTGAAATCCCTCTTTACTTAATGCTTTGTAGATTGGGTTAACATTTAAGCAGACTTTAAATAATTTGATACATCATGAGATTTGTAAATACACAATGCCTCATGATACCTACCCTTAATGGCGGGAGGGAAAAGAATAAACAGGTGTAATGCAATGTATAAAAGCAAATACCAGGATATTCACACTAGATAACCATGTTCTTTTGGGTTTACAGAATGGAGCAGTGCTAGGCTGTCTCAGTTCTGGAAGGCCATGAACACAAGTGGTTTCACACAGGCCACTTCCCTTTAGGCTGATCACAAGTTGGGATTATTTTACACTGTCCAGTGGGAACCCAAAATGAAATAAATAAATAAAATAAAAATAAAAAAATAAAATAAATAAATAAAATACCCAAGCCACCAAGAACTGAACTTCCCACCACACTCCATAAAGGCACTAGAGAGGCTCGGGGGAAGGTAACGTAACATAAAAGAGGGGAAAAATGTGAGAAAACATGTGTACAAAATAAAGGTGAAACTAGATAAGTATATGGATATATAGGGAAGTTGCTTGCTAACCACGTTATGCCTGTTTGAAGCATGCAGCAAACTGAAGAGACGTATTAAACGCTAATGATTAACAATCTAAGTTGTTCCCTTTGAGATCAGGATCAGGATCAGGGCTTTGGGCCGTGTTGTACAATGGATACGTTTCACTGTTGCTGCATAGCACAGGGCAAACACAGGTTATTAGCAGTGAAGGAGAAAAACACAGACACAGCACAGCCACGGACTATCCACAGGGGGGGAAGCCAAATAAATAATGTAGTTCAAAAATAGAAGAATAATAAAAGAAAACCAGTACTGGCACAGTGGGCACCTTTATGTCTAAGAACAATACTTAAGCATCAACAGTTATAACATAAATAGCAGCCAAAGCCACTATTTAGAGTGCAGTTGAGATTGTTCTTGCGGTATAGACTGTTGGTTAAACTCAAAATTTAGGCAAAAACAAAGCGCAACTGCATCAGCACCATTGTTTTAAAGGGGATGTACAGACTGTACACACTGGGTAACTGTATTCTTCTAATTACTGTGTGATAGTCTATTGTATTTACCAGAGGCTCTTAATGTAGTCCCAGAGGTCCTCAAAGTATAGCCGTGCTAGAGGTATTTTCTTGCATTTTGTGTCAAAGTGGAGGAAATCAAGAACGACCAACATTAATGTTTTCAATTATTATTATTGTGTTGTTCTTATTATTAGATGGTTTGACTGGTCACTTTTTCTTTTTAAAATGAGGAAAAACATAAACCTTAAAACCTTATTAACAAGCAGGGTTATACTGTAAATAATGCCAACTTGTTTCTGTAAGTCGAATGTTCAGGATTCATAAAAATCTGGATCCACTAGCATTTGTCTTACATGAAATTGCTGCACTAAAGAAGGAAATCATCTCTGCAGGTAGCAGAATTCAATCTGGTACATTAAGCTCCAGAAACCTGCACTCTACTATTGTGTACATTACAAACTATTCTCACTCTTCCTCTGTGTTAGATCCTGATAAATATTATATTAATCAGTGTCTTCAAACAGCAAAGTGTTTAGCAAAATAAAATAAGGATCACACAAGGACATAAACTACCAGTTAAAACTTTAGATAAACCTTCTAATGCCATGGTCTGCTGCTTATGCTCTGTAAAGCCTTGCTCTAATCTGAGGTGCTCTTAATTGGTGATTTTTGGAGCTGGTAACTCTAAATGAACTTCTCTGCAGGTGAGTAATGTATAATTGTAAATAGATTTCTGCCTATGGATCCAGACTTTTGCACCACCTAGTAGTATTGACTGCAGTTAGTTTGAGAACCCCTGTGTGATTTGCCATTAAAAGATTTCAATGCTTTTCAAAACTCCAAACTATGTGACACGTGGCTGCACTTATGATCAAGTTCCCCTTTAAAGCAAGCGTGGCTTGTTTCGGTATTTTCTTTTCTTATTTCTATTTTCGCTAAACACTAAAGCACTCTGTTTGCCCAAACAACCAACACACTCTACACAAAGCTACAGTAACAATAGATGAACCCATTAGAACCCCTTTATCTGTTGCAGGCAGGCAACAGAAAGGGGAAAAGGGGCTTTGGCCTATTTACCTTCATCGGCCTCTATAGCCTCAATAGTAGCTGAAGAGAAGAAGGGGAGGGGGTTACAAAACGAGTGAGAGAGTTGAGCAGAGCAGGTTAAATTTGTCCAGTAACAAGTCAACGAGTAGGAAAAAGAGTCACATGTACACGTAACGGTGTTAACACACAGCGAGCGACTCTTAGGTGAGAAGAGACAGAACAGAGATGCTACGGGGGAAATGACAGACAGAACAAGAGAGGCATAGAGGAGGAGGAGTGAAATGTGCAATGATGGACATTTAAAATGGGATCTTTGCACCACAGATAACGGACAGAACGGAGGCACACAGAAATCAGAGATGTGTGCTCAGAGGATGACTGTCCTATTGTTCCTCACTGCTCTGCATTTTAATAATCGAGCATGAAATGGTGACAAGCCACTGGATGCAGATACAGAACGGCTGTTACAGGTGCAGCGGTCTACTGTGTCCCAACACATACTGGATACGGTCAATAAAAATAGGAAATGTTTTAATAAGGACCATAATGATTACATCTGCCCACACACACATTTCATTTCTATTGCGAGAGACTTGTTAGCATGTGTCATCAAAGAACATCTCCATCCTTGATGGCACTGAGTAGGAGTTGTCACTTACCTGTGAGTAACTATCTTTGATAGTTAACAATATGTACAAGTTCATGTGCAGGAACATGTACATGTTCCAAAAAAAACAAACAAACAAAAAAAAAAAAAACGAGAATGGAAATTTGGCAAATAAAAGAAAGGTAAGATGTGAAGATCTGTGTAAAAACTCTAGGGAAAACTGGGAGAATTTGTTCGAGAGAAAACGGATAAGAGGAAAAGAGAAGACACCACACACACACACACACACACACACACACACAAATCTGCTAAGATGACCGAGGTACTGAGGGAAGAGACAGCATTGTAGTAGAAGCAGTCTGCTGTCTCAGAGGACAGACAGACAGCACACACTTAGCTGTGTTTCTACTAATGCTGAGGCAGGAATTAGCCTTTACTCCGTCTCTGGCATGTCTCCTTTTTCAAGTTAAACTACTTGAACCATATTTACAAAAGGTCTTAAGGCTGAGAGTAGCTTCCACCTGGCCTACTTTTCTCTGGATTTAGATTTACATGGGGCACTGGGGTAATGCCTCTTGATTATAGGAGTCTATCTTTTTTTTATATACTTTCCCCGTTCTGCAATGTTCCCTCGTCTGGAAAGACTTCCTTTACTGTCTATAATGTCTTGAAATAATGCAAGTTAATTTATACACGAATAAGCATGTTTCACAGGTTTTTTTTTTTTTAAGTGAAACTTTTTAAAGTGATTTTTCATATTCTTGCAGGCGTACTCCAAGCAGAAACCGAATACTAGCCAAGTTTAACAATAAGATGTATACAACATTCAAATGAGGTTCTGTGAGGATTAGTGTTTCTGGTGGCTTTGGAGAAGCTAGTGTACAGTACTGTGGAAACGTCTTGAGCCACCCCTTAGAATAAGACTCTCAGGAAGCTTGGAGAAATATTCCTTAAGAAAACACTACAAATATAAAAATATATAAAAGTCTAAAGTAAAAAGTCAAAGTATAAATAAATGGCGTGGGGCCTCAAGAGTTCTGTACAATACTGTACATGCACATGATACGCAAATTACTAACCTCAACATGGACAACAATATACAATACAATAAAAAACTGTCTGCACTGAGGTCATCAGATACAACAGTTTCTGGTTAGAACCAGAAATTCAGGATACTACCTCCTACCTCATCCCTTAGAGCGAGACGGTTCTTTATTTCCTGCAGAACAAACAATGAACATCTAAATAACAACCCTGTATAAACTTCAGGAAAATTTATTGCTCTCTACAGTTTAACGGATAACTCTCGAAGTTACTTCTGAAGAACTTAGATAAGATTGTTTTATTTATGGCTCCTGATGTTCACTGCACACTCAAAACGGGAAAAGATTGGAAGTCAAAATTCTTGGGGGGGGGACAAAAACCCCAGAATGAAACAAAATAACACTATCATCGTTCATTAGATTAGATACAATCCCATTTAGTGCTGAGGTGAGATCATGCGAGTGAGAGAGTAAAGTTGTTCTAATTCCTGCCTGTGGTTTGTGAAGAGATCAGTTATGCAGTTTTACACAGTTTTATTGCAACAATAATATGGTTAAAATCTATAAATGTAATGGCAGAAGGCAACACAAGGTGGTATATTTATAAAAAGCTTAGTTAGGAATCAGTACGTTTTTATAATATTGAAATGTAAAATAGACACCTAAATCTTGTGTGCAATTATGTACATAATACAGCCAAAAGTATGTGGACACCTGACAAATACTGTATGTATGAGATTCTTCCCCAAACTTTAGCCACAATGGTGGTGACGCATACAATTGTACAGATTGCCTTGTACGTGCGCTGTAACATTACAATTTCCATGGAATAACCCTGTTGCAGGATGACAACGCCCCTGTGCACAAATTGCGTTTCATATGAATATAATTTGACGAGACGACAAGCAGGTCTGACCTTAATCCCAGTAAAAATATTTGGTTTAAATGCAAACTGTGTCCAGTTTCTTCGCCAACATCAGGGCCTGTCCTCACCAATGCTTCATTGACGGAAGGAGAAAATCTATACAGCCACACACCAAAACTATGTGGAAAGACTTAAAAGATTGGATTCAGACTCGATTAGAATATTTACCAAGCACAGGTGGGTGTATTTGATGGTCAGGTGTCCACAAGCTTTTGGCCTGCTTTTTATCATCTATGCTAATATGTGTTGAGCATCATAATATCAGCAACTCTGGAAATCACAGATATGTGCAATCTGTGGTTCAGAAACTTCCAAAGCTCCAGAGCGACATTGCTACTAATGCTTTATAAGACCTGCTAAAAGCCTTTGAACCACAAACTTCAAAAAGATGCAATTTCCACACAAGTGCTGTGACATTGTGATGCAGAAAAGTGGAGATTGCATGTGTTAAGTGCCATAATGAAAAAGGGTTAACTGTGTAGAAAAGTATTTGAGTGAATACTGCATTTGTTTCATATAAAAAAAGTGTGTGAATGACATTTGCACAACGCTTTATACCTGTAGATTCCAGGAAGAAAAAAAAAAGAGAAGAAGAGACATGGTTTGAGATATCAGTAAATAAGACAGTGAGTGCAAGAAATTCAGAGAAAATCTTTCTTCCAAAAACCACCAGCAGAGGGAGCATCAGTGTGTAAACAGGATATAATTGCAAATAGAGTGGGGCAGAATGTGAGACCATGTCAACAACGTAACTGAATTTACACGTAGGAGATGATTTGCTCATCATATTAGCAACTTTGGAAATCACAAATATGTGGAATCTAAACAATAATGTTCTTAGATATGATCTCTATTATGGATATTATCATAGGGCTACCATATGGATTTTTAAAAATACAAATTCCTTTTGTTCAAAAAAACAGACAAAACCTTCTCCATAATTTAGTCGTAGCCAATTTTAATTCTGTCTAACCAGTAAGAGCGAAACTATTACATGCTCTCATGTAACATCAGTTTAGTGCATTTTGCAAACTTACACACCATAACGGCTGGAGGAGCGCGCTATCCCACCAACTTGTGTGAGCTTACAGATTCCCATGATTGGCTAGTGTCTCTGTGATGGATATGGGTGTGCCAGTATGCCCTCCTCCACTGAGAGCATGGCCAATTTTGCTCTCTAGGACTCCTGGCCATGGGTGGCTATGAAATCACTGGGAAGTAAAGTTGCAATTTCCTGCAACACTTTTCTGTTGTGCCACTCAGTAGCCAACGGAAAATAGGTTTGAGAAAAAGGTATTAGGATTTTGGAATAATTCATATTTTAGCTATTAGGCAGTGCTTTATTTGTGTAGTTCCCAGGTTCTCCCACTGAAAAAACACTATCTGAGATTCAGCTATTTCAGTGTTGAAATAATATACATTACTGAATGATGGCTGACATGGTAATCACAAACATGTGTATTGGTATTCATTTCAATAAATTTTCACTAAACAGTTTCTATAAATAACATTCTAAATTAAACAGCTATACTCCTTAAAATGTAAACACATTTACATTAGCCCACTTATTTAAGTTTTTCTTTGTCTAGTTTATTCACTTCAGTCTTTATATCATGCTTATATGCACATAAGTGTATTTACTCATTGTACCTAATGTCCTGCGCTCGTCAGTTACTATATCGGTACAGACCTTAACCATGAATGGCAATTATGTTCATTTACATTCATTAACTTTACATTTAAAAAAAAATCCTGACACTATTGCTCTTTGCATGAGTCAATCTTAGCAAAATTCCCAAATACTACAAACAATGCTACAATAGTTATTTATCTAATAAACCAGGAAAAGAAACACCAACAAGATTCACATATAATTAATTTAAGAGCTAGTTAAAATTGTCCACATTTTACAAAATGCTATAAAGAGTTACAGTGGAGTTGCTCTCATCTCGAGGTATGTGTGAGTGTGTGTATGTCTTACCGTTCTGGAGTTTCTCTCTGCCTCCTGAGAGAACGCCGCTGGGTAACATGCCAGTCGGGGTGAGACCCTTCAGAGTCAGAACACTCTCACTCTCCTCTCTGGAAGACAGACACACCATTACATACATGTACTCATAAATGTTCTCACACACACACACCAACTCATAAATATGAACATGCGCACACAAACACACACATCGTATCTTACCGCAGCACTGAGAACACTCTAGCCATCTTCCCAATGGCACGAATCTTATTTCGGATCACTTCTTTGCGTGCAGAGGCTGTAGCACCTACACAGATGCACAAAAACACAGGGTCACAATGAGGACACACCAACAGCAAGCTGCATCTTCATCAGGCCGTTTCTTTCGGAAAAAGAAAACAGATTTTTCTGCTACTATGGCGCAGCCTCAAATATCAAAAACCATTCATATATTTAATGTGCCCAAAAAGACAAACAGCTGCGTTAACTAAATCGAGCCCTAAGGTGCAACTTCCCGAACCAAAAAAGTTCCCTTTGTGGCAGTTTGGCTAATTTGCTGTCCTGACAAAGGTGTGTCGGATAATAAACGAGCCCCCTACAGCAGCCTTCAGAAAGTGAATAACATGCTAAGCATTCGGTTAGCTTGCGTCTGATTCCCGCAATCAGGGTTACGGTGAGGATACTCGCATCTTCACACACATTATTACTCACACTGTTTTAATCAACATGCTAGCTTTAGGGAGCTGTGGAAAGGCGTTTCAACACTGAAAAACTGGTGCACACGTGTTGCTTAACCGGATTTTTCATTAAACCCAAACTTGTTGAAACAGTTATTATGTGCACTATATGGCCAGACATTTGTAGACACCTGACAACCAGCACATATTCAATTCAATTCAATTTTATTTCTATAGCGCTTTTAACAATGGTCATTGTCTCAAAGCAGCTTCACAGAAATGAAAAGAAAATGAAAAGAAGACTTATGGAAATGTATATATGTGTAAGAAAAATGTGTCTAGGTAATGAGATTGTCCCTGATGAGCAAGCCAAGGGTGACGGCGACAGTGGCAAGGAAAAACTCCCTGAGATGGCAATAGGAAGAAACCTTGAGAGGAACAGACTCAACAGGGAACCCATCCTCATCTGGGTCATAACAGATAGCAGAAGTTGTATAACATCATGTGTGGTTAAACATCTCAGTCCCCTCTTGGCTCTTGTAATAATGGCCACTCTTCTAGGAAGCATTTCCACAGGATTTTGAAGCGTGGCTGTGGGGATTTGTGGTCATTCCGCTATATGTGCATTGGTAATTTCAGGCTCTGGGGTTGTTGAGTGATTAGGACTGGGGTACAATCAATGTTCCAGTTCATCCCATAGGTGTGAAGTGGGGTTGAGGTCAGGACTTTGAGGAGTCTAGTGAAGTTCTTCCACTTCGACCTTGGCTAACCATGTCCTCATTGAGCTTGATGTGAGCAAAGTGTTGTAATCATGCTGGAGCATGTTTTTCTCTTTATTTCAGTAAACTGAAACTACAGAATACATATAGAAGACATTCTATAAAGTGCTTGCTTCCAAGCTTGTGACAAGAGTTTGGGGAAGAACCATAGATGGGTGTAATGATCAGGTGTCCAAATAATTTTGGGCACATACTGTAAATGCTTGGAGCAGCGTAAAACTGTTGAGGTCATGACAGGTCTGAGGTTTGGGAGGAATACAAGATTTACAATATTAGAATTATTTGCTAACACGGCAGGAAAATTTGGTCATGTATTAGACATATTAGCTAAGTAAGGAACACAGCAGTTCATTACTAATGGGGAACATTACATGGCCCCTACATTGTTTCACAGCCCTAGGTTTGATTCTGTGTTTAAGTTTCTGAAAGTGATTGCCCCTCATGTGGGTTCTATAAATGTCACATAAAAACATTTGATAAGTGGATTCACTACTTTAAATTGTCGTCTGAATGGGTGCCCTGAGATTGCGTTGCATCCCATTCCACCTTGTGCCCCTGCACCACGACCCTGACCAGGACTGAGTGCTTATGCTACGTTTGACCTTACTCGGCCATGCTGTAAGGAAAAAACAGGGATGTCTCCGTACGTGTCTTTGTTATTACCAATGAAGCTGATCGAATCAGACATGTGATCCATAGTTATCTCTCCAAACAGTGTACTGTACTGTCAATATTATAGATTTAACAACTACTGAAACTGTGAGCAGCCATGCTGACTTGACATCACTTGCTTCACACTCATTGCTAAGGAGAGCTTCCTGGCATTCTGAGTAGGAATTTCTTTGTCCTGCATTATTCAGAAAGTCATTTTTTACACAACATCTTTAGTGAAATATTCTTGAGTCTAGCAAAACCTCTCTCAAATTTTTTTTTAACTAAGATTAAAACAAACCAAATATGAGATTACTAAAATATTCACAATAAAATTACGGGCAAAAAATTCTATTGAAAGCTCACTCAATCACTCATCATCTATACCGCTTAATCCTGCATTCAGGGTCATAGGGGGCCTGGAGCCTATAGGTATTCGGGCACAACGTACACCCTGCAGGGTGCACACACACACACACACACACACACACACACACACACACACACACACACACACACACACACACACACACACACACACACACACACACACACACACACACACACACACACAGGGCAATTTTGGAATGCCAATTAACCTAACCTACATGTCTTTGGACTGTGGGAGGAAACCCACCAAGCACAGGGAGAACATGCAAACTCCATGCACACAGACATGAGAATCAAACCTGGATGAGAATCGAACCCAGACCCTGGCGGTGCAAGGCGACAGTGCTAACCACTAAACCACCGTGTTGTCCTATTGAAAACTAAATTTAAAAATATATATTTATTAAAAAAGGCATTAGTAGTGATAATCTCATAATTGCTTTGTTATGAACTTATTAGTTAAGATAGTCTGGCTAGATACAAGAATATTTTATTTGATAAAATTTTTATATTTTACAGTGTAAGAAGAATCAGGCAACACCTACAATATAAAGTAAGAATATTGCAACAATAAACAGGGAACTGATAAGCTGTGGCCATATTCACTGCTTATACAGACTCCTTACCTGAATTTTTAGATGAATATTGCTTTAAAAGTCAGTTGCATTATTACAACTCCACAAGACCATCGACAAGAACAATGTGAGCAATCATAAGAGGCAATCCACACACCAAACATTTTCATCCTCAAATAATCTAAAGTGAGTAATGCGCTACTTCAGTGAACATTCAGGAAAATATTAGTATGAATCCATACATGAACTAAAATACTACTACAAATAATAATAACATAAAAAACAGCTTAAACTTGGTGTTATGCAACCTGTTAGGAAACGGTACAAACAATAAGCAAGGCTGCACTGTGCACACGGCAAGGCATGTGGGAGGCTGTACCTTTCTTTGGGGCATATATTAGCTGTCCTTCTCAAGAACACCCCAGAAGAGAACAGAAAAAGAACAGAAGAATGATCAGTGGATGGCTGAGGAATGGGAGAGGGAGAGAGAGGAAGAAAGGAACAAAAAGACTATAAAAAAAGATGGATAAGGACAGGGTGAGTGAAAAAGACTGCAACAGAGTCCGGGAAGGAGAAAGAGTGAGAGAGAGAAAGAGGGAGGAAGAAAGCCACACCTATGGAGAAAAAGAAAGGAAATGCTTGAACCAATGAATGTGTGTTGGCGGAGGGGGACTACGACACATGAGCAGAAATGAAACTGATTAGATAAAATGCAGGGGAAGTGATATCACCTACGAAAACAAGAACGAGCAAATAGCTTGGTGAAAGAGGAAAATGAAAAAGAAGATATTAAAGAGGACCTATTATGCAAGCTTCACTTTTTCGTCATTTTTTAACATTTGGATGAGTCTCCAGTGTGTGAAAAACAAACAAAAAAACAAAAAACAAAAACAACAAAAAATTGTCTTCCTTCCCCCTCATTTTTTACATTTAAACAAGCAAATAATTTCTTCCCCTCCTAATATGACCTCAGATTGATGATTAAAAAGATATTTTAAAAAAGCTACATAGACCCTCCCTACTATAGTTGGCTTGCTGCTCAGCTCTGTCCAGCTCTGCTATTCTCTTCGTGTCATTTTTATTCTGAGTCTGTGAACAGGCAGGCACTAAAGGCAAATCACATCAAACGCCCCATTTTGGCTGTATAAAGGAATATTTTTACTCCCATCCTCTCGGAAAGTGAAATTCTTTTGTTTACGATGGAAAAGTTCTGACAGCTATCTCTAAAGTTTTATGCAGCTCACATCAGACTGCTTTATTATCAAAGGACAGTTCAATGCCGGATTTGCTTCAAAACTGAAGCTCAAATGTGGTTTCGGATTCCCTGCGTCTCAACTTCAGAACCTTAAGCTGGATTTTCACATCGTCCATCAAATCCGCCTGTTCAATTAGCTATATAATGTTGAACATAACAGCACTGTGTGCTGCATGCAGAAGCAGGGTAAATCTTTGTAACAGTAATCATTAGCGAGCAATAGCCAGAATGTGCCAGAAAATGTGTGAGAAACTGCTCTATTGTGTGTGGATGTAGGAATATTAATTCTCCGTCTTTATCAATTACCCTGTTCAGTGATTTAAAAGTTCAACTTTAAACTGTGTTTCTTAAAAAATAATGAATGCCAGTTTAGCTGTTAGCATGTAACTGCTAATAGCTAATATAGCCTTCTTTTGTGAGGATACGAGTGTCAATTCACGATGACATCCTCAATATTAACCTGTTTAGTGATATAAAGATCAAATATGACTTACGTGGTGCTAATTCTCCTGATATATCGCCAACACTCCTGTCCCATTTAAAGGGCTAAAGAAGGCTAAGTTAGCAATAGCAGCTACTTTAGCTTTTAGTCACACTGTAACTGGTATAACTCTCAACAGATTGACACTGAGGTTGTTAGCACGAATTAACACTCTTACATCTGCATACAGTAGACCATTTGCCACTGAAACCTGAAACGTTTACCTGAAAATCTGCTATGAACAAAAGAGAAGCATAATAGGTCCACTTTAAAGAAAGAAAAACAAGGAATAAACGATGTGAGAAAAAGTCTGAAAGAAGAATGAATTCCCAAACTAGATTAATTAAGATCAACCCAAGTCTGATAGAATGAGGAAAAGTGTGTGAAAGACAATAAGTTAGTATTAAAGGTGTGAACGTGAGAGAGATTAGCCTGCTAGCGTGAAAGCCAAGTTATTCAATAAAATCTAAACGCTCAGCTTTAGACATATATCCTCAGTTATGCAGATGAAAGCCTGGCATATTCCTCGGTTTTCCTTACTTTTTCCTTCCTCAACATGAAGTTACTTAAGCAGTTCGGCGAACACGAGTGTGATGCTGCTTGTGAGACGCGGAGGATTTTAGCGCAGAGAAATAACATGTCTTGGCTGCTAGACATCCCCTAGCACAGACATGATGCGTTTGTTTATCGTTTCCTGTTTTGAGGGGAAAGCAGTAGCAGCTGGTGCTTTAGATGTAGAGGGGTTATGACTCCACCGTGCGCATATATCGCATCAGTCATCAGCATGAATGTTTATATCTTGCAGTAAATCACAATGATGAAGCCAAGCTAGTATGAGCTAGGGAGAAATCATATATACATCTTCCACATTTATATCATGTTCTGCTTGTAAATCCTTGAATCTGAAAATCTTAACGGGTTTATCAGCCTTCAGATATTTTCTGTAGATTGTAAACTCAGATTTATTGTTGCTGTTTTGAGAAAATGGGCTTTAACGGTTGCGCCTGTGCTACACGCAGGATTCAAAGGTGCACTATAAACATGGGAATGGAAAAGCTTTCACACAACAGCTATATTTTCTGGTTTAAACTAACTCAGAGCAGCTCCCGATTGCATAGCTGTAGAGAAATCAAATTAGCCTTCCAATGCTTTTTATAATCCCGAGAGCTTTGCCCCACTCCAACACTGCATCCGTGCTCACCGCAGACTACGTGTATGACCTACAAGCTGAGATGTTCTTTAACCACATTTAGGCCGAAACCCCGTCCTGGCCCCATGTCCAGCTCAGACCTGTTGTGTTAGAGATCTAAAAGCAGCCAGACATACTGAGTACTCAAGACTGCTTAATCTGCTCTAGTGGCATCTCCTGTTGGGAATCGGAGAAACTCAACACTGAGGCCCTTCTGTGTAAGTGGACGTGTGTGCGTTTGCATATGTTAGCTGTAAATGTCTTACCATCAATTTCCTCATCTGTAGTCAGTTCATCATTGGAGCAGATGCTCAGTACATTTACCAACATCTCAGTGACTGGGGGCAAGAACACACAGAGAAAGACATTGAGCCATTGCTGTTTTCTGGAATGTTCTACATAACCTGATTAAAAAGTGTATATGATGATGCATGAAAACTTTCCACAGTTTTGATTATATAAAATCAGATCAGATCTAATTATTCAGAAAAATAAAGACAAACACTGACATTATCACTAATGACATAATTTATTCAAAACACTCCGTAAAACATAATGAACACTTCTCATAAATGTGTGTGTGTATATGTTCTGGAGGCTTTAAAATGTACCTTTCTCCCCAACGAAGGGCAAGGACCAGGTGAAGACATCCATGAAGTTGGGCAGCCAGTAGGGGTGAGGAGAACAGTTGAACTGCCGAATGTTCATGACGTTATTCTCATATTTCAGCACAGCAGCTAAATACAGGTAGAGAAAGAAGAGTGAGGGCAACATTTAGGGGTTCAGACTTTCAGCACACTCTCTCTTACAGAGGAACATGCGCATAGAGGTATTGTTGCATCTACAGTTGAGCACTCAAACCGATTCTCGCAATTGTGTTAAGGGTAACAGATTTCTTTGTCGAGATTACCATTGAACTAACATGAATAACAGCCCGCTTCAGGACTACTGAAATCCTTGTTATTTGTTTAGGTGGCACAATGGTTTAGAGGTTAGCACAGGTGGCTCACCGGTGCATTATAGGCTAACCGGTGTTTACAAATTAATCTTACACTATTGTTTTATTGAGAGTGTGTGCACTGCGCCCTAAGTTACCTGAGACAGACTCCAGCTCCCTGTCAGCCTACATAGAATAAGCGGAACAGACTATGGATGGATACATCAGTCTAAAGGAATTACCTCCCCACCAGTACTTAAATTAAAGGGGATTTCAGGGTTGCATTAAGCTAACTACAGTAACAACAAAGATGTCTTTAACAACCCTTTACCCCCATCATTACCACGATAATTTTCAAGACAAAAGCTCTGTGGTTAGCTGTTTAATTACTATTACGTCCTAATATCCTTTAATAAATTGTTTAATGTTATTTAGCTCATAGTAAATGTTCAAAAATGGAGTGAATAAAAGTTCAGGCAACCTTGGCGTAAAGTGTTAACCTTCAGTCTAATTCACAGCCAGTATGATATCTGCTTTGGGCAATCTAGCCTTTATCTGAGTGGTCAACATACAAATCTTGCTGAAATCTTATCTGTGTGGCTCAAGGTCACTCTCTGGGTGGTATGAGGATCATCGTAAGCACGGTGACTCCTGCTTGTGTGCCTCACATACCGAAAGCCGACACTGCGCTTGAGCACGCACGGAGCAACTTTCCCGGCCCGGAGTCTCGCTCTCAATTGAGAATAGCAGGCTGTCATGTGGTGCGATGAGCAGGCCAGCTGTCAACTGCAAGCCAGACTTAAAGACCTGAGAGCATGTCTCTACTTAACCTCTAACTCAGTTGGGTTGGGCAGTGCATAAAACATTATGTTATATCTGCTACATCGTCTTATTCACAAACTAATTTATATTTTACAATAATTTTCAATATGACTTGTATCATTTTGCAGATTAAGAAATTTTTTAAAGATGCATTTCTGGGCACAAACACCAGGTGGCTCTTGTGCCCACTAAAGCACATAAATTAAAGGACAATGTAATAGTAGACAATTATATAGGAATAGAGACTATTTGTTGGATAGTATTAAGATTTGCATATATATATTATTTACACACAGACAATTACGTTATTTGTGAGTCACATTATGGTGACTCGTGAGAATAAAAATTTAACAGTAATCTACTTTAATTAAACACCATGAATAATAAATGGAATGAATCAATTATTAAAGATGAAAAACATGCAAATACATTTTGACAAGCTAATTAAAATTTATCTAAATTGTTTTAGGAACTGTACCTTAAAAAAAACAAAAACAAAAAACAAATGTAATCATAAGTCACAGAAGTAAACTCCCAACCAGCCAAGTTATTACATTCCATTGTTGTTCGTCAAATCAAAGCAGTAAACTTGGAGTCGGAGCTAAATAGCATGGGAGTGTAAAGGAGAAACAGAGCACTGTGACCATGGAGAGGATCTGTTGTTCTCTCTGTCTCTTAGTTTCCCGCTCTTTCCAGGACACAATGTCACTCTGCGCGACACTCTGGTCGTTTCAAAACCTTCCACCTGAAAATGTCAGTCTGAACAGGAAGCACAAGATGACCCCCACGAAATGCTATCCTACAGGTAAACATACTGCGCTTCAGAAATTAGCATGCTTCATGCTGGAATGTGGGAAGAAATCAGGGAATCAGAAATTAACCGATTAACCACCATCACAGAAAAACGTATTAAGAACCCCTCCGTTATTCGTCTCTAAACAGATTCCTAAGATGACAACGAGCCACTGTTCCTGAATCGTCTCATCTCTCCTGTGAATTTGTGCTGCTCGAGGCAAAACCTGACTGTGGATCAGTATTCGAGGCATGTCTTATCTGGAATCCCCAACTGTGCCACTGACAGATGGAGGAACCCTCAGTGCTTTAATCAATGCTTGGAATGAGCTCAGCGTGCTGGCAGAGACTGTGGCCATTACCCCTGCTGTGTCCTGCCACACTCTCCTCCGCTCGGAGACGAAAACACTGGTTCGGCATTCATTAGTTACATCACGCTAACCAGCACTACCGCACCTTCGCCGCTCTTTGCCATATTATTTCCTGTGCTTTGTCATAGGTTGCCTTATTGACTCGTTTTCGTGCAGACGGAGCTACATCCGGACGGAGAGCTGGGGAGTCGGTCTGGCAAAGCGAGAGAGTGATGGATAGTGCGGGCGCACCCTCCCACTCTCCTTGCTGGATTTACAGCGGCGCTCTGTGGCTATAAGTCTTGGCACAGGCCATGACTCTGACTTCACTTTGAAGAGAGAGGATCAATCTTGCATGCATCCATCCACCACCCTCCCCCTACCCACTGTCTGCCTGATCCAGCTTTAAATGAATGTGCGGAGGTCATGCACGGGGTTTTGCGTGAAGGGAGAACAGTTCGGTGAAATCACAGCTACAGCGCTGGCACATGACACACCTCTGGCCTCATCTGCTTCATGCCAGTTCATTTCTGAGTCTCTGGGACTGTTGACCAAAAAAAAAAAAAAACAAAAACACCTCAGTGCAACATTGTGTTATTCTAGTTGTAATGTAAAAACTACAACGAAGTAAATGCATTGCAGCAACAAGCTGTCATTGAGTGCCAGACTGATGCAAAGTCAGGGATGAATAGAAAATGTTAATGGAAGAAAACCGGAGGTGTACAAATCATCGTAGTGCAAATATGATGAGCTGCTTCCTGCCGCTGTAGCCTGCAGTTTTATTGCAGCAGGAACACTGGTGAGGTTTAGTTTAGTTAAAATCACCCTTTACTGAATTAGAAAACAACAAACAGCACTATTCCTTCAATGGATTCAGGGCAAGTTGGTCAGAGACTATACTTTTGAAGGCCAAAAGTATGACGATTTTTAAACTATAACCTTTTATCAACTGACACAGACCGTTCAAATTGTACGTTTTACGTGTGCACAACATCGCAAGTCTCAATCGCAACTGATGCATCATTGAACCAAACTCTCGAATCTTCTTTAAAAATCCCCCTTTGTTGCAGTAGATCGTATCCCAGTGAATGGTTTGTCATAAGTGCTGGTATCCCCTTCTTTAAACTTATTTATCCATCCGTGCACTCAATGAGATCATCTCTAGTAGTACAAAAAGGATTTTTAAACAGTATTGAAAGGCATTGCTTGTGTTGGAGACAATGTTGAGTAGTACCTTTGTATAGAGGTATAACGTGTATTTGAACGTCCTGAGTCAGTTGTTAAAGAGTTATGCCGATTTTTGCATTACTTTCATTACAGCCCTCGTTTATGGAAACTTGACAAACATTTGTGGTTGTTCTCCGAACTGTTACCACAAAATGTTTGGCACACCATTTTCTACAATGTGTTTGTATTTCCATTCACTGAAACTAAGGAACCCAAAATCTGTTCCAGCTCGACAACTCCCCAGAGTATAATAAAAAAAAAAAAAAAAAAAAAAAAAAAGCCCTGTAAAGACGTAGTTTGTCGAGGCTAGAAAGAACTGGAGTTGCCTGTAAATCAACCCCACGGAGGTCTTTTGGAATAAATGGCAATGTTGACTAAAAGACTACACAAGTCTATAAGATTGGGGCAGTGGTGGCGGTGTTAAATGGTTATGGCTCTGGGTTACTGATCGGAAGGTCTGGGTTCCAAGCCCACTGTTAAGCCCTTAACCCTATCTGCTCCAGGAGTGATGTAGTCCCACTGACCATATTCCCTATCCCCGGCTTCTTCTCTAGAAAAAGCGGGGTCACTGTTAGCGGGATCCGATCTGACAATCACACATGAGACAGCGTGATCAGGTGTCCATAAACTTTTGGCCAGATAATGCATTGTAGCCTTATCTCTTCAAAACACCAGAGATGCATATAATAATCTACAGTACAAATATCTTTCTCTGAGATTTGCTTAGTTTGCACTGCATTAAGCGATTCTCTTGCTTTTTTGGCATGAAAAAAAAAGCCTCTCAAACACTTCATTTCACTCATCACCTTCAGTTCATGAGGAAATTAAATTATTCACTTCCAACTACTAAACCTGGAGGTAATAACTTCTTTTCTGTCCTCTCTGTAATGCACAACACAAATATTTTAAGCTCATTACTTTTGCCATGGCAAAGCTCGGATGAAATATTAAAGCTGGGGAAAGATTAGCGAGCAGCAAAGCAAATAACTACAAGAGCTAAGGATAACTGGGAGGGTTTAAAAGTTTTCAGCGAGAAAAGCAAGTTCTGCGCACACAATTACTGCGTTGCTCGTTCATTAGAGAGTAACTGTTACTCTAATTTAAAATATTTCCTTCAATTATAGAGGGACAACCTGAACATACACTCCTGGCGGTCGGTGATGAATAACTGAGACACGCATACAGCCCTGCAAACTCTCAACACAATTACAGTAGCTACATTAGCTGTGCGTAGCTGTGGGTGAGAGGGGGGGGGGGAGGTTTGTGTGAACTCAGCAATGATTGATCCATCTTCACGCTTTCATTTGCCAGAAGAAAAGAAAAAGTGCAGCATGGGTAAAATGACCAAACACCCACTCAATTTCCTTTCTCTTTAATGTAAAAGTGCTGACTAACTGAGCTTGGGTTTGTCCATCTTGCAGCTCAGCAGGACCACAGCATGCCAACCGTACACTAGCGCCAACACACACACATTCACTGCTGTCACTTACCTTTATTATTGTAGACATCTAAGTAGTTGGGAGCTGAGAAGATGGTGATGAGCGAGGGGAAGCCTGTAGTCTGGCTCTTTCTGTACATGCGATACCTGATAAAGACAAAAAACCTTGATGTGTTATCATCATTGTTCTGGTTACAGAATGCGTAACCAATCATTTGTCCAAATCGGTTCAATCGTGTATTATGGTTTCTTCTACGTTCTCAACAGGTCCGGCTGGATTTAGTCAGTGTGGTTTTTGTTTACTGCTCACATCCCCGCTGCTATAATCTATTAGACTGTGAGACTAAGGGGAGTCCAAACTACTCAGACAATAACTCTGCAATAATCAATAAAACCCCTGCTGTGCAAAGAGCTCAAATGAACTGACTACAGCACAAGCAGGGCAATTTCATTTGCCGGAGTGAGTAAGCAAAATTTCAGACAGTGCTTGAGCTTAGTTGAAAATTGACTAGGAGCAAACTGCATGCACTTAGGAGATTTAGGAGATGAGCTTAACTCTGAAGTTACGCAACAGACTATATACCTTTTTTTGCTGGTACTTCAAAGTACATCAAAAAACTTGCATTGAAATTGCTTCCTCGTTTTCCTTAAAAAATGTATAGTGCTACAATATCATGAATAACCAACATACAGCACAACAGGTACATCAGGAACATAAATTGTTAATTACTTCACAGTCAGATGTAGTGTGAAATGCACTGAAACCGGGGAAAGTGTGAGATGATGTATTACCCAGCGTCTTGTGCTTCGTGAGCCCGGATGACAGATAATAAGTTGTTGTGTTGTAGGAAATCACACACGGCAGGATAACTGTTGAAGAAAAATATCAAGCAATTCAGTGAATTTGCTTCACAACAATACAGCAACGAACACACTCAAGTCTCTCACAGTGACCATCAAGGAAGGAAATGTTGCATTTAAACAGTACGAGTTTGTTTTTCAGAGCAACAGTGGGAAACCTCAACATTGCTGGAGACTAGAAGCCAAAGCAAACGCTGTCATCCATCCTGAAAGGCTAGCTGTGAGTTTCTGGACTTTTCCATACCGCAGCCATCACCCAACTAGAAAAGGGCAACGCTGGAACTTTCCCGTGTTTACAACCGGCTTTAATGATGAATCTACCCTGTGGGTCCCTGCAACCGCTGAATGAGCTGACAGAACTAAAACAACATCTTAGACAAACACAAATGGAGCTCGGTGCCTGCGCGAATGCACTCCCAGAGAACTCGCTCTTGAGGGAATGAGTCGTCTGGCTATACAAGGCAAAACGCTGGAAGCTGTGAAAAAGGTTTAATGCTGCCTTGGTCGAATCTAAACTCGTTAAAGAATAATGCTGAAAGGAAAACAAACACCAACTGGCCAACTTGTTTAAAATATGTGCTGTTGGGCATCTCTTCACACTTGAATAGCTCCATGTCATCTAATTAGGGTTCATTGCATTTATTTGGCAATTAAAAATTAAAAGAAAAAAAAAGATACAAGGCTTATATTCTTTCTCTCACAGTTGAGGGGAAAAACAGGTTAAGGCAAGCAGGTGATCCGCATCCGTGATCTATCTGCTGTCAGCTACAAACCTGAAACCACTTTGTGTGTGTGTAAATTTTTACAAAGGCAATCCAGTGAGCACAAGCTTTATTGTCTATAATAAATGCTAGGAATATTTGCTTAATCATGTTTCCACCACTCATCACAGGGCTTTTGAAAACATTGCATTATCGGTAATGGCCAAAGATGTACTGTATATATTGGTTTATCTTAAAAATGTGGTTTCAGTTTCGCAAAAATCACCTGTTGAAGAACAAACCAAACTGCAAATTTATATGAAGAAAACCAAACCAAACTGCATATTCATATTGCCCTTTAATAAATCAATTTACTGCAGATTTTTTTTTTGAAAGTATTAAAACCATGGGAAATCTAGATTTGCTCTTTAGAAGGTTAAAATTAAATGAACACTGTCGCATTAGTGGTTTTTTATTATAAGGATAAATAGCTCGTGTCCGTTTTGTAAACATTACATTTTGCGCGGGTCACACATACTACAAGCAAACAATTTATTACTATTTAACTATATTCATAGGTCAGTGTGTGGCTTAATAGGCTAAAACATTCCTCTGAAACTGCTCAGGTACAGGGACTGAACTAATAATGACATTCCTGTTAAGAATTTAACCAATAATCTTGGTTAAAGTGGATTACCATCCACTTCCAGTTCCACTATCTTTATTTTCATAGAGGGCTGCGTCACAAAACTGATCGCTGTTGTTCTAAAACACTTGCAGTAAACCAGACAATCAACAGCATGAGCTGTCATGTTTGCAAGCTTTTCACGTACATAGCTGATGTGTGCATGATGGGGAGGGGGAGTGAGAGAGACGAGTGTGTGAGAGAGAGAGAGACAGGCTGAGCGAGTCAATGCTCTGTGTGCAAATAAGTATGATTTTACGCATTTTAAATAACAAAAAATATATATATATCAATGTATGATGAACACTGGATTGTGGCCTCTAGAAATGTTTAAATGAAACTTAAGCTGAGAAAGAAACGTGCACCTGTTTATCATTACTGATTAATATTTGATTACAGATTGTGAATTTGTTCGAATACTGGTTAAGGAAAATTTATGAAATTTGGAACAATTGTGCCGATTAATCTTCCATAACTACTTCTGACTGTAGTTTAAACGTAAAGGCAAATCAATAGTCTCGCTCAAGGTAAAATGAAAACCAGCATTGTTTTAGTCTTATTTTTAACTTCAAGAGAGAAATACAAACATATTGGTGAGAGATGTACAATTTGATTAAAATATCTGTCAAAAAAGAAAAGATTTTTACTTAAAAACTTAAATTGCATTTATTAAACTATGAAATGCACCATTTAGTATAAAATGAATTCATCTAGGTTTACAATAAATTCACAAATGATCTCATTAAGAGGATGTTCGCCAATATTGGTTTATTACCTCAAAAAAAAAAAAAAAAAAAAAAAAAAAAACCATTCTTTTTTTTTTTTAGCTTAGATTATCGACAAACTCCACCATAATTCCTGACTATGCGTATATATCCTGCAATAAACTGCAGCCGTTTGTGTTTAAACTACTGCACAGGTCCATATTACGATTTAGATTTTTTAAAATTAATTGTGTAGAACTAGATGGAATGATTAAAAATTGGGTTGCAAACTTTTAACATTCAGTTTAACTATGACAACAAGTACGATATACCTTAATCAAGAAAAAAATGCAATCAATGCCGGTTTGTTATAAGTGCAATAAAATATCTCGGTATGTGCTGTTATATTTCAGTACACCCGCTTTAGATCAGGAAACGTCACACCATCCTGTCACTGATCATTGTCCAATAATAGCACGCCCTCTTGTGTTTTATTCCTTACATATTTAAGCTAATGATCTTTTCTATGGTAGTCCTCAGGGCGACCACAGAGGATGGGCTACAGTCATTAGCTTTCCACATTAACACAATATGATATAGTTGCCTCTGTCCCAATTCGTCCCAGGAATCTGATTACAAGGAAGGTGAAAGTAGAAAAGTAGGATTATAAAACAGGGATAGATAAGGGCTGTCAGGTGCTGAAATATACTGTGCTGTGTTTAATACCAAATACAATCAGTGTGAATATGGAACGTTGTTCAGCTTAATCCCAGCACATTGTCTGTTAACTAGTATATGATAATCTGTCTTCTTGTGGAATTGTGTTTCCTATTGGTGTAACAGTTCATGCAAACTTTATACCTGAAGAAAAATGACACCCGACCACAGCGACAGCCGACCCTCTCTGTGCTATACATGTCAGGTGTAAATTTATGGAGTGAGCAATTACACAGCTGGTTGTGTGTGTAAAAGTTACGAGGAATCATGGTGGGATGAGACAGGATGTTTGTCCCTGGGAGTGTTGAGGAGAAGCAAACGGGCCTGCTGCTCTGGTCTGGACTCGTAAAGACACACAACTACGCAGTATGCTTTCAATTACACCTTATAGCCTCAGAAAAAGGTAGACAGGCAGGGAGTGTGTGAGAGAGTCTGCATCATGCGGTAGAGTAAGAAGTAGACTGTGTGTGTGTGTGTGAGAGATGCAAATGCAGCAGCTGCTTAGAACTACAAATGTAAATGCAGTACATTCCTGTTATCCTCCATATGTACGAGGATTCTTCTGTATTGATGGATTTTCATGAGGATTCAATTTAACACATCTTACAAGTTTGTGCTTCAGTGCCACATTATACACTTTACATACTTCATCGAATGGTTGAGTTCATTGGAGGGGGACTGTACGTGTTCTTTTCAGGCAGGATTTCTCATAACCAAATTTACTATGCCAGTCTGATCCAATTTCCACCAAGCACGCAAATAGCATTTTCTAAAAAAAATAAATAAATAAAAAATAAAAAATGCTAAAAAAAACATAAATGGCACATCATGTCAAAGCTGCCAGCAATCATGGCCTACTGGTCAGAAATTAAAAAAAAAAAAAGAACAGCATTCATACTATACTAGTTCATTCTGTGAAAAATTAAGAAAATGGATCAGAAGGAAATTTTAACATGCGTGCACTAGAAAAACATTCCCAAGCACAGAGGACTATCCTAAACAGACTTCTCATAAAACCAGCTGTGTTACTGTGGGATCTGACTGCAGCTGCCTGACTCATGTGGTGTGTAATACCTCCCATTTTTTCTCCATTTCTGCCACTGTTTTTATTGCTGTTATAAGCTCCTGGTGTTCTAATGTTATCTAGAGGTAGCTTTGGGGGGGGGGGGGGGGGGGGG